>JANPWX010000419.1:3185464-3424713 GCA_024734555.1 Trochalopteron elliotii
CATGTATTCAGCATTGGATGTTCTACTTCATGTAGAGTCTAGGCATGGAAACCTTGGGCAAATTTGTGCACATTCAAAAAAATCAAACTAGACCATAGCTAAACAAACTAAAGGTAAGCACTTAGTGCTCACTGTCCATCCATCTTCATAACATTTTGAGAGGTTGCCACAAGCTCTAGTGGTATCAGCATTAGCACAGCCCCAGGGGCTGTTGAGCAATCAGAATGGCCACTGCAGCCAGGATGATCAGTAAAGCTTCTACACTGGTATTTCACTTCTGTCTAGTGTTGAGAACTAAAGCAATTTTAAGACTGAACTGTGTGTTGGAGTGCTGCAGCTATGTGGTGATAGGCAAAGACAAGGTTTTTTGTGACTCTTGTAAGATTTTTCTAGAGCTGTCCCAATTTTTATACCTGCAGAACAAAGCTGCTTAATGCATTGTCACAGCCCATTCAGTTTTTTAATCTCTCAACCAATATATAAGGGGAAAACATATTAAACTATGACTTACCTTTAAGAACATAAGTAAATAAATTTCAGGTAGAAATAACTCTGAATTTCAATAATTCAAGTTGTTCAGTTTTCCTGTGTATTTTAAAAGGCTGCCACAGATGTGGTGGATATGCAAATGAATCACTAGTGCACCGATTGCAGATATTCCAGTTACTAACTAGTGTATTCCCAGACAGCTGAAATTCCTCTGTTTACAGTAATTGATGATCCTAGATGTAAGTTCCAGGCAAGGTGGCAATAAATTTCTCAGACAGGAGTTGTCATTTTCCCTGGTAAATAATTTCAGAATGGTACTTGCCCAGTGACAGTGTGAATTTGGCTGTCTCTTTACAAAGTTCTTCTCTGGCCAAACCTTTCCGTAGTTTAGCACTTGGTTCCAGTTTCAAGGGAAGAAAAATGAATCCTGTATCTGAAGTTTATATTCCATAAATAAAACATGAAGTCAATATTACATCTGTTACTGATAATTTTGACTGGACCTAGAAATTGAAATGATCGAATCAGAGAATTTGCTGTGGGCATATAAAATAAATATGTCTAAGAAATGTAGAATTAAAGATAATTTGAATGTGCTAATAGACAAGCCTCTAGATAATTAAGTTAACCTGTCTAGGAAAGACAGATATGAGTTAAGTGTGTTCCTATAAAAATTAATCCAGTAACAATGACCAAATATCTTGCTGTGTAGCTTCTGCTTTATATTTTAAACATCAACAGTATTACCATGATAAGTTTGTTTAAGTGTTTGAGGAGGTTAGTCTAAACCTTGCTATAGCTTACAATCATCTTGGTGAAAAAATAAGAAAGGAATTAAATAGACAGCCTGACATTTATCTCTGCTTTTCGCTCTAGTGATGGAAATGAATTAATGTAGGAAGCTCAAAAACCCAATGTAATTTCAAAATGTTTCTGCTCAGTGACAGTGTGAATCTTTTCCAAGTTTAGTACAATGTCCATGACATCTGTGTGATGCAATAAGCAGTGCTCCCAGCATATGTCACTGGGTACAGCAGCACTCTCCTGCTAATAAATGCTGTCCTTGCTGCTGGTACTCATCAGGAATAAAGTAGAAATCAGCAATATTCAGATATATATGTAATCTCTACCTTATGTTTGTCTTGCAATATTTCCAGTGTGTGCTGGATAGCTGTCTTCTCATGTGGCATTTCATATTGACAATCATACTTTTTTGTTGTTGTTGTTGTTGTTTTGTTTTGTTTTGTTTTGTTTTGTTTTTTTTTCTGGGAAGAGTTTATTATTTCTGGGAAGTGTTTATTATTTGTCTATACAAATACTATTTAGATGAAGATATAGTTTGATATGGTTAAGAACCAGCTGAAAAGAAATTCTAAAAATCGTACATCTCATTAACTAGTCCTTCAAATGCAATACCCTGCTATGCATTTCTTGATGTCTGGATATATCCTTGGGTTCATATGTGTAATTTTAATTAAAATGTAGACATGATTATAATAAGAGTTAATATTGTAAGACAGTGATCTAAGTTAAAAGGCCTAGTATCTTAATATCTAAAGATTTATTTATAAAATCTATGATCATAGTAGGAGAAATGTGAGGAGGAAGAAGTTGGAGGGAGAGTTGTATGTTTCTGCATGTGATTATGTCAAGTTACTTTATAGGCAGTTTGTAACTGCATGCCTGCTAAGTTAAGAAAATAGTGGTAGCCCATGAATTATGAGATTTTAAGTAATTTTATTTTTTAAGGTTGTCACAGCTATAATTTTAATCTCCTTTGTGAATCAAATAGCTGACAGCATGTGAAAAATTGTATGTATACTGATGAATGCTATTACAAATTCTAATGGGTATTATGAATGCTTTCTTTAATGGAGGTCATGATGAAAAACTACAGATTTATAACTCTAAGTAACATATTCAGATTTGTGAGTTCGTACTTACAAGCATTATACATATATTTGTTGATATAAACCTTGGGCTTCATGAGGGATCAAATCAAGGGAGTAAATGAAGTTGTCATTTTTTTCTGATATAAAAAGAAAAGGTTTCTCTCTTTGTAGCTCAGTAAAGCATCACTTCTCCCAAATGTCACTGTCATTTGTATAACAAGTTTTTTTTTCAATCATACTTCAATCCATTGTATTGCAATCCTAGTTTTGGGCATGGAAGCTTATTCCTTAATTATATATATTACCATGATTCTATACAAAGGCATAGTTAGGGTTTATTCTGAAGATGTAAAGAATAATAATTGTCTGACCACCCCTTCCAGAAAAAAATAAAAAGAGACGGGATTATGTGTATAGTTGCTTTTTACTACTTGCTTGTTATGATTCATTGTAACACTGTAATCCAGGAAAAAAGACCTAATGTCATACTTATTTGTTTATGACTAAGTTAATAAACCCCTTCTTACCCTCACTTACCACAAAATCAAGAGGGGCTTTTTTTTGGTTTTTTAAGGCAGTGGAACTTAGGAGGAGGCCACTCCAATCAGAAGGAAGAGCAACATTTAAGTCAGCCATTTTCTGGATTAAAATCATTAATGCAGGAAATAGAAAAGGTATATGGCACCATAAGAATTGTACCTTTCCCCATTAGTTGAGTGTGCTGATGGTGCTGAATAACTCCTTTTTAAATGACAGTGATCGATTTTCTCATCCCTACTGTTAAAATTAATTTCTCTGTAGAATTTGTTTTCTAGATTGCTTTCTCCACTATAAGGTATCAGCCATGGATTTGAATTTAGCTTAAGTCATGAGAAATTGGGATCTTTTGCCTAGAGTCTCAGTAAGGAGCACAGAAGCCCAGTCTTTGCCAGTGTATGACTTCAACTCCTCCGTAAAGGAAAGGATATCCTCCCCTCCCCTCTAGTTCTGTGTGTGCCTAAAATTCACTTCACAAATAAGCTGTTAGTGGGCAATTGATCACCAGTGTGCGTTAATTACAGCTACATCTTCTGTAGATAACTGCTTCTCACTGTAATCAGCCCCTCTGATTTACAGATCTATATCCGAACCTTTTGCTGCAGTTCTTGCTTTATATGGTTCAAAATATTAAATTTAAACATTCTTTATACTTTCATGGTGAGCTGTTTAAAGATGAAAGATATGAAATAAAACAATCTTTCATCAGTGAGTCTTCAGTTAACATGCCTTAAACCATTTCAGCAGAGCTCTTGAAGTTTCCAATGATTTAATCTTAATATGTTCTGTAAGATTGCATCCATCACAACTTATTTTCTTGGAGGAAAATGACACATAATTCAAGATGGATCTATTTACTCTTTTCCTGGTTCATAAAAGGACATAGTTCTACTGTTCTGAGTCTTAGAAGTCTACTGAATTAAAAAGGAAAAAGAAAAAATGTCCTACTAACTTAATGAAACTATGGATTATAAGTTTCAATTTCAAGCAACTGTATCTTCTCAGGTAGTCATATGTGTCTCTTACTTATAGATCATGATGTAGAGATCTCGGTGTATAGTAAAAACACAGGAATCTATAATTTCATATTTTAGACACAACTTTTTTCAGAAGACTGTTATTTACTGGAGTTTTTTTCTGATTGGAAACCATCTATTTTCATAGACATTCAAAGAATGTCTTTTCATAAAACATTTTCTAATTTAAATAATGTTTGTGTGTATCAAATGTAAAAATCCACTTTATACTGGGGATAAAAGATACAAGTTTAAAATGAGAGTAAGAAATTGATAATGAAAAAGTAATCCCTTTTGGGTTTAAATTCTGTAGATGGGAAATTTGAGAAAGACTTTTTCTAATTATATTTCCTTAGATACTAACTCTTGACTATGAACTTTTAAGATTTATTTCTTTGTGGTAGTACCATGTTAAAAACCTCCAAGAATAAAGTGGAAGACAGAGTCATTTCGAGCTAATACTTTGTTCTGCCTCAGAGTAAAGTTTTATGCAACTGAGAATCAAGTCGAGCACATACTACATTATGATCTTACAGATGATTTCAGTCAGAAGTTCTCTGTAATTGCATTGAATGAGTTTCTTTACACTTCCAGTGCCATAAAAATCTTCTTAACTCTCATAGTAGCAAGAACTCACATCTTTAAAACAGATAGTTTTAAAGACGGGGGAATTTTGCATTTACTGGACAATGGAAACACAGAAAGAAAAAAAAAATTGTATTCTTTCAGGAGCTTTGTTATTATGGGAGTCATGTATAGTACCATGGAGGAAAAATTTCCTAGCCTCTTTACATCAGAAGAGGGCAACCATAACACTACACTCTGCCAAAATTTCACAACTTTTAATAAATCTGAAGTATTCATAGCTTGAAGTCTTGCTTTAATTAGGCATGTTTAGCCAAAGAACAGAAGGGAGATTGCAAAAACATCCGAGTGTGTTAGTTACTGCCTGCTCCTACTGATTTAATACAGAAGATATTCAGATGGCTTGAGTGAAAGCCATGTGTTCAAAGGCACGAGGGCAATAAAGCTCTTATAGTGGCAATAGTATGCAGTTTTTCTTCTTGAAACCAGTCCTTTTCATCTTGATTTTGTAAAGGAAACTAGTACTTTTAAAATTATTATCTTATTATTTGTCTTATCTAACAATATGATCTTCAAGTGGCAAGATTTGTCAATACTTCAAAGATAAAACTGAATATTTAAAATATTGAAAAAGAAAATTGAAATGAACCCTGGGATTCGTACCAGTTTATTTGGGTATTGGCTTTTCTTACAAGACCATAACTTAAACACTTGAAAATGGAAAGGAGGCATACTTTACATTTGCACAGAAGGTATTAAATTTCCCATGCATTTGAAAAACAGCACTATAACTTTCCCAAGGGAAATAAAAATGTTGTGGGAGTAGACTAAATCTGAAATACTACCAATTTTTAAGATAAAAAAATGCTATTGCTGACTGCCAGTCATGGGGTAGCAGCAAAAGTTGATGTGATAGCATCCTCTGTGTGTTATGTTCCTGGTGACAGACCTTTTTTGGACTCTTGACTGATAGTGTTTATGCCATTCCCACTACAGACAGTCTGCCTGAGGTTATTTTACTTTCATGCCATTGCAATTTAACATTAATAACAGTTGAAACAGGTATGAATTGACAGTCCTGGGGAACTATATAATTCCCACGTCAGATTCTTGTTACTGGCCCATTAGTTTCAGATAAAATGTAAATGTTTCTTCTATATTTAGGCAGGTTTTCATAATTCCATCTTTGCACTTTAAAGAAAGTTTGAATTGAGAGTGCAATTTTGCCAGGCACATTTTTGGGTAATGATGTCAGCTCACTGTTGATCTGTGGGACAGACTAAGACTTGATAAGCATTTGTGGTATAATGAGCCACTAGTCCCCACCACGAAGTAGAATTCATAATTTTTAAGAATACCTATAAATCTACCCTCAAGGACCAATTTATCCACTAAATCACATTTTTTTCCTGGGATGGCATTGTCCATTTCTGTAGGACTAATCACAGACTAAGGTGATATACACTTATTTTTTAATAGCAGAAATTACCATTTTCATAAAGAAAAGAAAAGAAGACAGATATCCTATAGTTACATTAGTAGTAGTATTGAGCAAAGGAAATTACTTCCTTGTAGGCCATTCATTTCCCTGTACACTCTTCATTATTCAAACACGTAGTCTTGAGTTCTGTTTCTGTGTGAAAACTATATTCTCAAGCAGCATTGCATATGGGTACCTTTGCTTCTTGCTGCTTTAATGGACAAGAGTTTAATGGACAGTAACATCAGTATGATAATTTTTTTTAAATACTTTTCTTGCCTTCAAAATGATTGACTTAACATTGTACAGGTTTATATTATAGACAGGACAATAGACAGACTAGTAGCTTACTGCTGGTTGTTCAAGCTGAAACTTCTTATCAGACCTGCAGATACAAATGGGGTATTTTCATGAAAATGTCAGCTTTGATATATCTCAATAAATACAGAAATATACAGCTAACACAGGTACATAATTAGATTAATTATCAGAACCCCGTTCTTGATAAATCTTGTGTTTCCAGATAAGTGAGGTAGAAATAGCAGTTTTAAAGCTAATAAATGTCCTTTGGTAATTATTGCAATTAACTGTACTGCCCTTACGCCAGCTCAAATTTAAAACAGCAAATAATTGGGAAATGAAAGTTTTTTTGTATATTTTTGTATAATACTTAGACCATAGCTTCCCTCACTAAAAAAGCGCATTAGCAAAATATACCAATGGATAAAGTATAAAGTTACAGAGTATGTGTTCATATTCTGTAATTTTCATTTATCTTGATTGCTGCATTCTTCAGTATTTGTTTAAGGAAAAAAAAATATAGTGCTCAAATGAAAAGTATGTATGTCTTTAAACTGATCATATAGTCAAAAATATGCCTGAATTTTAATAGCTGGTATTAGTTCAACAGTAAGGGTGTTATCGTATTAAAAACTGAAAATTACAAGTGTTTGAGGAACTTGACTCACCAACACTATTTTCAAGGAATATTTTCAGGTTTCCTTTAGCACATTTTGCCACTGCTAAAATATGTAACATTTTTAGTAAATTAATATGATCTAACAGTATATGTGATTTTCCATCATGACTTTCCTTTGTCTTTTGGTTCAATGATTTACACTTAAGTAATAGCAGAACTTAACTCCAGGTGAAATATTCAGAAGTCACCATTCAAAAAAAATACTAGCAAGTTTCCTTAGAAGTAATATTATTTGAAACACAAGGAAAAATTCTATATATGAGTCCCATATGTCATAAAATGCCTTCAAATATAGTTGGTCAATAAAAAAATAATTTCAATAAATAGTTGTTGTCCAAGTTGCAGCCAATTATCTCTGTTCCTTTCTACTTGAAATTATTAGACAAAATAAGCTCTATCCCTCTGTTCCTCTGAGCAAAGGCATGAAATAGCCACATTGCTTTTGATTTGTATCTGTGTTTGAGTGTGTGATGTGCTCTAGTAAAAGTACCCAAAGTAACAGAGACAGGGTTAGATAACATATTTTAAATACTTATAAAATCAAATTATTTTCAAATCATCAAAGGATGATACATCTCCTGATAAAGGATAGATGTTTTTAAGGTATTATTGATTTTGGTAAGAAATTACATGCCTGCAGGCAATAGTATTATTTGCTAGGAAAAAAAAAAAAGGATTAAGTTGCATCATTTATTTTATGTGATGCAGTATAACAGCACATCAATCCTGTGGGAATTCTATAATATTTTTTCTTATTAACTTCTAATTAAGCCTGAGTGATTTTTATAAGAAATAAACTGGCACTTTTTTCAGTATCATCTTTCTTTTTTGGAGAGAATATCAGGACTAAATCCTACTAATCTGCACAGGACAGATCTTCCAGTTTCATTCAGGGTGCAATATTTGGTTGGATTTGTGCCTCTTACAGACATCATTTAGAAGGAAGAAGAGCTAAACAATTTGTGCAGCAAATACATAAAAATGGTTCAGTAATGAAGAAACTAACATTTTGGATTTATACAGTTTGACATCAGGTAAAACACAAAGAAGTGAGGTTTTTTGATTCACACAAGGACAATGTTTGTTATTCCCCTCTAATATTGTACACATGCTATTTCCAACCTAAATTCTAAATGGGTTGCATGAGAGTGGGAAGAAGACTATCTTTTGGAGGTGCATATAAATTGAGCCCTTTTATTTACAAATTCAATAAACTGCTGCTTATAATGATGGAATGGATCTCCCGAAACAGAGGGCACTGGACTGTGCAGGAGAGGTCAGCACTTCAGTGCTTTATCTCCGCCTAGAGGCATCCAGCTCTGCTGGCAACTTGTGGTGGTGGGAGATGGAATGCTACTGTAGGATTGTGCCATGTAAACACAGAAGGAAAATGTGAAAGAACATGGAGTTATCAGGATTCAGAAGGTGTTTGGTTAAGTCCACACACAAAATGCTTCCAAAGTTAAGAGTCTGAAAACAATCCCTCCACTAGCCTTAGGGATTGAGAGAATCTAGAGGCCAGATAGTAAGAGATCTAGAGGATTTCTATGGACAGTGAATTGAAATGTGTCCATAGACATTTCATTGCCCCTCACCCCCTCTCTGTAGAGAGTGTTGTGTATAATGATTTCTTTTAAAGTGTAAGTAGCAGAAGAACACCTTTACTATAACAAATTCCAATCTCTAACACAATTTGACAATATTATTTCATCATTGTTATTAGACCAACAAACCCATGTCATCTTGTAGTATCACCTATGTCCAAGACAGTGGTACAGCACCACTGTAATCACCTGAGAACTGAAGCAGAAATGACAGATAACCTCAGGCAAGACCTAAAACTCAGATCAGCTGCAGGAAAACATTGCCAATAGCAAGTTGAGTAACAAGTTTGCCAATTTGTTCCCAGCAATATTTCTTATGCAATAAACAGTGCCTATTTAAGGTCTCCCATCTCTTTGCATTTTTTCTCACCTCATGAGATTTGTATTGTAGCATTTTATAATTAAACAACAGCAAAGCTAAAAATGCAGGTATTTTGATTTTATTTATGGCTGTGAAATCATGCTTTACAATTTATCATTCAGTCCAGGAATTTGGTTATCTTAAAAGGAAAATAAATGTTTCAATGGCAAATACCAGTTAAGACTAAAAACTCTGCATTTGCCACCAATAAATCTACATGCATTAAAGAGGACAATTTTGCTGACACTTTCTAAAGACTTGGTTCCACTGTAATATTTCATCTGTTTCAGTATATGCATGTAATCAAAATAAAGGAATAACTGAGATATCTCTGTTTTCTGATGTGGTACCTGGCATTCTTAAAGGTTGCTGCCATGACACATTTATGTGTTGTAAGTGATAATAAATAATTTTTTTGTATCATAAATAATATTTAATTTGTTACCCCGAAGCACAAGACATTCTGTGGACATTTTACAAAGAATGGCGAATTGCTGTATTGATGCTCATGGTGAAAGGAAAATCAAGGCTTTGGTTTTGAAAATTAATTCACCTGCTCCTAAATAAAAAAGATTCCACATGTCCATCAAGTAAAAGGTTGAAGGCAATTCCCTACAAGTAAGCAATAGCTATCAGAATGCATTAGGCAGGACTAACTCTTACACTACCTTCATACCCTTGACCTTCTAGACACATTTGTAGATAACGTTGATTCTTCTGACAGCAGACACAAATCCTCACAGTTCTGTGGGAAGATATTTCAGTTCTGCATTGAAACTGAATTTCCCGTAGCATTAAGTCAATCATTTTTGTAAGATAGAAATTTTGAGTTATACAGCAGTACAATGCATGCTATAGCCTATACTTTGCAAAATATATCCATGATTTTATAATGCTCACACCAAGATAAGTTTCTTCTGTATTAGACCATTGGAGAACGGTCTAATCTGGGCCTAATCATCAGTGCCTGGCAGCCACAAGGCAGCAGCTTAAAATAAACTGCCAGTTGAACACTCTGAAAGGGGTTTCTGGATCCAAACTTTCAAGACCTAGATGTTCCTGTAAAAGAGACAGGCAAGTAGATTGAGAAGACAAAACAAGGACACATAGAAGAAACAGCTTCTTCAAACACTTAATTTGTTTGTTTGTTTCCAAAAACATCTACTGGAAATTTGGTGTGAGGATACGTATAAGTTGAATTTGTTGCTTTTACATGGGTCCTTTTTTGAATATATATTGATGTTAAGCTGTATTTATGGAATTACCAGTGTGTTTCACTTTCTTCTCAGATATTTGTAATGTTAGAAAGGTTAGGTTAGTGTTTGTTTACCATCATCTCATTCTACGTTTTCAGTACAAGCCTTTCAGTCTGGATGCAAGCACAATGAAAAAAAGTAATAAAATTCAGGTTTTGTAAAATACATAAAATGTTATATCCTGGCCACACTCCAGGAAAAATTGCAGGCTTCCTATAGAGCTATGCATTCTGTCAGCATATATATTGTTCTGTGACACAGTTTAGGCAGAAAAGAAGCAAAAAAAGCCATAGATTTGCCTAGATTTGCACTGTCGCCTTGTGCAATCAATCCATTGATTGTCTTGTCTTCATCTATAATTGGAAGCAGATGTTGGGCAACTGAATGGCACCTCAGCTCTCTCACCTGTATTCTGGTGCCCTGCTCCCTCGCCCCATCCACGTGCTGCCAGAATAGGGTAGAGTGTCTTGGGGTCCAGTTCTATCATCTGTCTTCCTGGCATGAAACCCTCTCCATGGGAAAGTGGGATTTATAAGGCATGACTTCTGTTCAGGAGACCTCACAAGTATCCAAGGAAATGGCAAATGCTGAAAGAGAGGAAGGGAAAATATACAGGAAATTTCTTCATGTATGAGCAGAATAATTTCGGAAGTGGGGGTTTAAACAATTCCATCTTGATTCTTTTCAAAGCTGTAAATTTTTACTGCTGCTCAGAGATGAACCTATTCTCTCCTTGCTTCCATCAGGGAGGGTGCGTCTGTAGCAGTGTTGAAAAAACAGTATGCTCTTACCTCAATATTTTCTTTTCACCTACAAAGCTAAATGTCATCTGTGTGTTACCCATGTAATATTCTGTCTCTTACCACTAGAAGATTGAGGATGTTACGAGAAGACCAGCTTTGGGAATGTGTGTCCTGAGACAAAGACTGCAAAAAAGCAGGAGGGGTTAAGGGACTCCACTTTCCTCACAACACTCTGAAGAAACACCCCCAAATTATTGTGACATCAACCATATTTGGCTCCCAAAAATCCCAAAATAGGCTCTGTTGTTTCAGCTGTTTGTCTGCAAACTTAGTCAGCTGATAGCCAGAATAACTCCGGAATAATATGGATCTGTTCCTGGATTATTCAAGACGCTGAACAAAGGAAGATATCCAAAGGCTCTTGGAGACCTGGAACTGCATGCCTCTCTCCCATTCTTGTCCAGCAAGTGTTTCTATGGGATCTGTGTCTAACCAGGCAAGAATTTGAGGCCTGTACCAATTAGACTTAGAAGAGTTTTTCTCAGATAAATTTTTTCACTAATTCCAGTGATTCATCATCACTAAATGCTTTGGGACTTGAGTGCAGTATTTTTCTCTCTCCAAGTTTCAGTAGTACATTGGAGAGATTGTCACAGAATTATTTTCCCAATGTCCCAAAAAATAAAGGACTGAAAAAACTGGCAGTTTAATGCAAACATTTCTAGATAACTGGAGTCGCTCACTGTTAAAGATGATCAGATAGAGACTGACTGTGACCATCGATGCTCAGTAAATGCGTGGTACTAGCCTTCTGTTCCAGGAACTTTCCTTGAGGTGAAGTCTTTCCTGCAAATAAAAGACAGTCAGGGTAGTTGCATGATTTTTCTTTGTTGTAGTTTCACACTGCATTAGCTCCATGTTGAGATGATGCATGTTTGACCAATGCCAGGGATTTCGTGATTTTAAGTTTGGGAAGTGGATAGGATGAAGCTGAAGTTGAATGGTAGGATGTTATGGTGTCTGTGGGAATTACACCTTGTGGAATCCACATTTTGGTAGACTGGCAAGTAGAGAGCTCTCATATTGTGTCAATGGGATGCAATGGAGGACTCAGAAAGGACTGGGAGGTTTTGAATTTCTTATAAATGTTTCAACAAATGCCCAAATTGCCCTGAGACCAAAAGAAGGTGAACAGAACTGAAGAAATTAATTATTCAGACTGCCTTGGCAGGCATAGTCTTTCGCTACAGCAGAGAGAGAAATTTGGCATTTGAAGAGCATTTTATAACTGTTTGTCCTTTGCTCTAAGAAAAATGCTCTAGCACCTTTAGAAAAATAAAGTACCTTAATCTCGGGTTTTTATGGGTTTTCTCTCCCCGTGATTTAGGGTGGAAGTTCAGCTGTTAACCGAAAGGTTGGTGGTTCGGGCCCACCCAGGGACGCCAATTCTCGGGTTTTTTGGGTTTTCTTTCTTACCCGAGATTTCAGGTTGGTGGTTCGGCTGTTGGTGGTGGTTCGGGCTGGTTCTTTTTCTGCTCTCTGTCCCTCTGAAGCCTTTTGGCTCGGCACACGAATGAAGAGGAGTCTCAAGGTCTTGTTGTTTCTTGGTTTCTCGCGTGTTTATTATTTCTTATCTTACAAATTTCTCTGTGCCCGGCCGAGATGTTCACAGCAGCTCGGACACAGGGCAACTCCCCCCGTGATGGGAGGTCACTACCTTTTTATACAGATAATTACATGTCTATTATTTACAATTCTGTGCCAATGCCTATTATCTATATTAAAAAGGTCATTTCTACTTTGATCCAGTCCCCTTACGCTAATTTGTGCCCATGTCACATCAGAAGATGGAGGCCAAGGGAGAACAAGAAGAACCCAGGGCACTGCCCTAAAATCTCCATCTTGTCCCCTATTCACCTCCATTCTAAAAATCCCAGAACTACAAAATTCTTCACCCTGTGCAGTGCTAAACTACTGTTTTCACGCCTTTGTGACTTGTAATTCTTCTCTCAATGTTAGAAACTTTTTCCATGGACTAAAATCAAAGCCTATGTCTTCCTGGGCTCTGTGCCAGGCAACCCCCCTGGACAGACCCCCCTGTCCAGGATTCAAACTTTCTTTCTTGGGTCCCAGGCCTCTCTGCTGAGGTCTGTGACCATCCAGGGCAACCAAAGGAATGCCCTGGACTCCGACACCTTAAGAGTGCAGACTTGCCTAAAAAGCACTAAAGAATATTTCACCTATTGTATATGAAATTTTTCTAAATTGCATTTTTTTTCTTTCAAGAAGGCCCACTAGAAATATACTGCCTTGAAAATTCATTATTCCTCTTCTTTGTTAACTCCACCTCCTGTCGTCAAATTTGAGGATGGCAGATGCAGTCCTGATAGTGTAACCCTTTTTAAAAGTTCATAAATTGAGGCAAAGAAATTAATGTGGGACTTTATGCTAATAATTCATGATTCAACACAAGCATATTGTGTAAACCTTGTCAGTAAGAAAGTATTGATTTAACTTCACCTGTTTGTTTTTTTTTAATATCAACATGAATGGATTTTTTTGCTGTTTCCTCAGAACTAGAGGCGGAGGAGTGGTGCAAACATCTTTGCATGGAATGTCTAGGGGCCAGGCTCAATGATATAAGTCTTGGGGAACCAGATTTGCTTGCTGCTGGAGTCCAGAGAGAACAAAATGGTAAGTAACTTTTTATTTGCTCCTAGATCAGTTCTTAGGTGATATCCCATGTCATCTTTGCTTGTGCCTGTTGTGAGGACTTTTGCTAGTAGTAACTGAACATTTGGATATGCTTTTGAAGCTCATACAAATAAAGATGATTGAATTCCATGCCAAATAATACATATAGAGTGACTTAGTGTCTTCATCATGTTCCGATTTCCCTGTCATGGGAAATGATGGCCATGACCCTTCTGTTTCTGGAAATTATGGCTTCTGTGCAGAGGAATAAAGCAGCAGCTGTTGTTTTGCAGCCTTTTAAGGACAGCGATGAACATACCAACAGCAATTTGGACTCCAAAATACATACTTGCTTTAAACTCCTACCTGTCTTGAATATTGAAGTCAGGATCATCTAAATGCTGTCAAATTATGGGTGAAAAGGGTAGTGACAGATGTTAGTCAGCACTAAGCCTGAGTTGTAAGTCTTCATCTAAAGGCTATTTGGATTAGACACATGCACAGGAAGAATGCTAGTGGATGGAACAGGCAATAACAAAAGAAAATCTGTGATTACCCTGTCATTTAATTCCTATTAATGAACACGAGGGCAACACAAAATGTGCTCATTTAGTCCTCCCTAAATTACAGCTCTCAATGATTATTACTGTCTTGATGCTTTTATAAGATTCGATAGCTTTCAACAAAGTAATAACACACACTGCCTCAATGGTCATAAAATATCAAGCCAACTATCATTATAAACAAAATTACGTAATTAAATTATAGAATGAATGGCATTATATTTATTATATTATTTCTGTGAACCTAATAGCACACAGCATGAAATATATGGAAATCTTTAAGGAATTTTGTTCAAAAAACAGACGTGTTGAAATGGGATTTAAAAAGAGTTCAAATGTTCATAAAGTTGTTTGCCTGCTATGAGACACAGAATTCAATTTGTAGTCTCAAACTACTTAACAAAGGGAGAGCTACTAATGTTGTAGGGAAGTGATAATGATCAGACAGCACTCAAAGCATCCCATCTGCTATATGTTCATAGGCTATAGGTATAAAACTCATCTGCTTGCTACTGAAGAGAGAACTGTGTGAACAGGTGGAGGTCTTTCACAAATGTGAAAGGAAATAAACCTTGTCAAAAGCCTGGGATGTGAACAGAAAAGTAGCTTGAAATTCATCAAGCTCTTTCTGCAGTGAATTCATGTACTCTCCAGCAGCTTTTGGACATAGATGACAAATATTACACTTTATCATGTTCCTGAAAGAGATCCAGTTACACATGACCTCCAGGAGCCATATATTAGTTCTGTTGTATGAACTAGTCTTGATTCAATTGCCTTAGTCTAGAAATTAATTGCAGTGTTACCAACCAGCATATATGAACATAATTAGCATCTTTATTGTTCTAAGTAAATAAATGAAAGAAAACAAAGAGGCAAAGCATGTATTCGTTGTACAAATCACATGAATAATAATGCATGGAGGGTATCATTAGCTGTATTCTTTTAAAACAAGTGACTGAATACATATAATCCAATATTTAACGAGTATGCTCTGCTAAATCATTAGTTACAGTATCTCAAACAACTAATTCTGATACCTATCCTCATCCTTCCCTCATCCCCTTGATGCACAACTTTGCATTTTAATAAGCATGTTTGAAATTCAAAGTTTTCTTGTTCAGAGGCAAAGCAAATTCAGTTGTGGGTGTCTTTTAATCAACTTGGAAGAAGGAAAAAGTGCAGAGATTCTTAGTGTAGGTATGAAATCTGGCATTTTGTTCATTTATCTGTGCTGTAAGAACCTGCAGTTGTGCTCAAATTCCTGTAGCAGATTTCTTCAGTTGAGTGGAACCGTGCCTTCAATTTACACTGGTTGTCTTATTCTGCAAACCTGGCAGTGTCATTCCCCACATGATAGTGTTATTGAAAAGGGGACTAGTTCAAAGGTGGAGTCATTCAGTGACTTGGGTGAAATAATTTCAGATTTTTAGTTTATTTTCTTGCACATTTTCCCCATATTGCAGCTTTTACATACTTGCTATCAAAAACAGTAGCTCAAAGATACCTCAAAAACTTTTAAAAGTCTACTGAGCTTTTGCTTATAAATACTCTTGTTGAGCTTTTGTTGGCCTGAAACTGAAAGGTCAAAGTTAATTTTACAATTGGAAATTCATGAACAGTGGCTTACGTGTATGAAGCATCTAAAATCTCGCTCTTTGTGAAAATGGCAGCTGTGTCACTCTCTGTATCATTTTATTTTTTCGTGTTAAATAAAAACTGGATACCGGTGTAGTACCTTTGAATGTCATTTCTTCAAAACATTGCAAGCATGTCAACTTCATAGAATTCCTCTCGAGTTAGTCAATTTATTAATCCTTACTTGAAACAGAGATGTGAGACCACAGTCTGTAAAATGTGTAACAGAGTCTCATAGCCTCAGCATCTAGTTTCATGCAAGTTCTGTTGCCTGACCCATACAAAGGCTTTCTTTCAGGTCACTGAACAAAAGATGTCTCTTACTGTTTGAGCAAGACCACAGATTGTAATAAATATTATGATGTTAATGGTTTTTCAGTTTTTGACAATTTTTTTCACATTTTTAAAGGCTAAAAGGCATTGAATAATGGTGTCATACTGTTCATATCTCTATGATATAACAGGTGTTGATACATTAATCCCAAAAGAACAGGTGTACTAAACATTAATTGCGTCCCATTCCACTGAGGTTTTTTCAAATAGTTTCTTTTCCCTAAAGATTTTCTGAAATGTGTAAAATTTGGTAAAGATTCTTCTTTGGACTAGAAAAACTAGCCTAGTAAGGTGGGTTTTTTCATGAGCTGCTTTACCTTTTCCAAGAGATATTTTTAATATGCAGTGTTCTTCACATGTTCAACTATTTGCCCATTCTTGTTCTTAAAGGACATTTTAATGATGTAAGGGTGTTCACCACATGCATCAGACAAATAAATTGTCTCCCTCTTGAAAAAAAAACCTACGCTCTGATGTGTATATTTGTAGGTTTTTTTCCTGTATGTGACCACCAAAGCCAACTACCCTCAGTTAGCAACATTTGAAATAATTTTTGTAATTGTTATTGTATATGCCATAGGGCCACTAAAATGGCTATATGCTACTTGTATTTTTATACGTAAAAAATACATTTCAGAAAATACTTGGTAAAGAAAATATGTGTGGTTTCTATCATTTTTTAATACCTCTTTTTATCATTTCTGAGCCTGTTTATCCCCCCAGTCTCACTGTTGTGGTTCTTCTGAGATGAGCTTTATATTTGAGGAGGGAAGACACCTGATTCTCTGTGGCAGGGATGCAACAACATGGTTTGCAGAACAATTTGCTCCAAAGGCTGGCAAAACTGCTGTTTGGTGTGCAGAGGTCATACAATCACAAGGCAGTTCTGTCACATGACAGTAGAAATTTAAGGTACATGAAAGAGACATTCTTTTATAGCTCTGGGTTGGTCAGTAAGTGCCAGTGAGATCCGTTCCACCATAGTTGCGCTGTTGTTTGAGCCTCCAGCCCCAAGCAATTCTGCAGTCGTGACAGCAAAACCAGGCAAACTGTAGAGTTGCTCTGCTTATAGCAGAGAGCTCTGCTGCTGTGCCTTGTAGGAAGGATAGAGAAGACATCTAAGCAACTCTTGAGCAAAGCACATCGGTAACGGGGAGCTTCTCACTGGATTTCAGCTCCATTATTGCTTTCCAGAAGTATTGCCGCAAGTCTTGCTTTGTAAACTCTCCTGCAGAAAATGACTACTAGGTGGTTTTCTTTTTAAATTTAAGGCTCACAACTAAGGGCTTCTTAGCTTGGAATGATGCACAAATTCCAATTAAAGTGAGATGTGAAATGAAGCTTCTGTTGCTCTCCAACCATTTTGCCTTCTCTCTCCTGCAAATCTAAGTGATTTGTTGGTGTACCTCAGCCCTACAGCAGCAACCTTGTTTCCATTTAAATTTCTTTTCACGCTGAACATGGTCTCTAGTGTTTACGAATTTCCTTTTAGATTATTTGCTAAAGAATTAAAATACAGTATGAAAGCAGTAGAGGCGTCACTTCATATTCCTATTCAGGTAATTTATTTAGTATAATGGCAGTGAAGCTTTATATGCAATGATAACACAAATAATAACACACTTTTATAACTCCATGAAAAAAAATCTGGACTAAACTGGATCTGATTACACTGTTGACAAGTCTTCTAAGCAACATGCTGTGATTCTTACATGCACATTTTATAATCCTTAGGTTTCTCAAGCTGCTGCTAGATGAAAAGTTGTGAATGTAGAATGTTGACTTCATCTGGAAGAATTGGAAGCTTCCTTTGCAGCTCTCAATGCATTTGGAAGCATTTGCAATACACCCCAAAACATAATGACAAAAACAAATTTTGGGGTTCTTTTTCAATTATCTTCCCAGGTGATGTCATATCTAGAATTTCTCCATTCTCACAATGGACAGTGGGTTCAATGTGTTGCTATTTTCATTCTTTATAAAAGGAAGGAATTTGAAAGATGTCATCCAAGTGGGCAATATACAATGACAGACTATATTTACTGTGAAAAAGAAGTCAGAATATTCAAGGCAATGTTGGTTAAAAAAGCATTATGTGTAGACTATTAATAAATTCACTTTTTAGGAACAGGTGCATCTGTTTGGTGAAGACTCTATTCCTATCAATTTTGAATACTAAATTATAGCACTAAAATAGCTGAATACTTGCACTAAATATTTTTTTTTTTTAGTTTACTTGTACTAATTCATTTTCTATTAAACTTTACCTGTAAACCTGATGTGAAACCTGAAGAAAATGGGCAAATGTTAAAATGCAAATTTCTAAACTGAAGAAAAAGCCAGATCCATCCTTCACTGTTATGTCTTATTTACTCCTAACATTCCTGTGATATCAATGTGAGCCTTTTTAATTATGTGTTTTGAGGCTTTAATTTTTTTTTTAAATTGCTCCATTATAAACCTAATTTTTATTTTCAAAATCTAGAAAAGTTTGAAAGATAACGAATTTTTGGTTTTCATTCCTGCCTAATATTTAAATTAGTATTTCATGAAATTACTTCCTTTGTAAGGTTTTTCTTCTTTCATGACATTGGTCTTACCTTCCTTTTTTATTTAAAAACCTTCCACAGGAGCAGTGGTCTTCCTTCCTGGATTTTAATTGCAAGAAACTCATTAATTCTTGTTAGTAAAAATGTAGCTTTCCATAGTGAACAACGTCCTTGAATCCTCAGAAGAGGATTATGAGGCATTTCTTTGTGCTACATATTGAGATTACAAACTACAGCCAAAGCATAGAGGCTTTGTAATTACATTCACAGAGCTGACTTGTTTTAGGGCATTTTCTAGGATCTGTAGAATCTGTGTAATTTAATATATAAAAGCACTTTGCATGTTTTTTTTTATTCATCTACTGTTATCCTTAATCTATTTTTATACAATAAGTTTATTTGTTGAGTTGTTGTTTTTTAAATAAATGACATGCAGACAGCTTTATTCAGAAAAGTCAGGTGTTTGCAGTTTTAGTGTTATTCCAGTGAGACTTCAGACTCTATTTTACTACTTACCAGTGAAACAATTTGAAGTATTTACCTACCTTTGTATTTTTATTGAGATACTTACATTTTTAATGGAAGCAAAGCAGAATATTTATAAGCAAAGGAAAAAAATTGATTCTGAAATCCTGGTTCCTCACTGCAAACAGCAGAAGGAAAACATTCTAATAGCCCTGAGATATGGATAAACACAAAATGCTACACCTTCAAGACTTTAAGCTCTCTTTTCACCTGAAAATTAGCCCCACTTGGTCAGCAGCAGAAGTCTCATAGGTGGAGGAGTTTCTTTCAAATATAAACTGAATATTTGCTTTCAAAGCCTCTACTTATTTATATAGGTGCCACCAACCTGACTGTCTCCTATAAGTAATTTTTTACCCATCATTAAAGTTGAAATGAAACCAAGCATCTGGATTGCAAGATTGCAGTGTCATCTGGTCAGTTTTCCAGCTGGGATGATTCAACCAAAGGAATCCAGTGATAAAATGGCAGAATCAGGATCACTGGACTCCAGTCATTTTGCTCGCCCAGTACAGCTGGAAGGCTGAGAGCATTCTGGAGTTGCTGCCAAGTCTCTGTCTCAGTCAATATACTCATTTTCATAAAGACTCTTATGCTCCTATGCCCTGGAAAGCATTATTAAGTGTCATATTCTTGCCAAAGCCCAAATGCTAAACACCTTTACATGCACTAAATGTATTTTGAAGCATTGCTCTGCTTATTCAAGGAGATGGGAAAGAGCAGTCACATTGAGTTGGATAATAAGTGTAGCAATATATCGGCATTTTTTTTCTCATCCTGGCTCCCTCACTCCCTGAACTTTGCTCTCACCAGTTTAGAGAAGGGAGGAGATAGGAATCCTGAATGCTGAGGAATTGTGCCTGTTCAGTCCCAGTCTTATCTTGTCCAACATCACATCTACTTGTTTGGTTTCTTCCATCTCCTTACTTTCTGAGTCCCTTATTAATTTCTATTTTGCTCAGTCTTACTAGCCAATGAACTGCTATTATCTCATCCAACCCAAATTCCCAAATTTGGGCCTATGATTCCCAAATCTGGCCTATGATGAATCTTGGTTTTTTGCCTTGATAAGTGTAAGGGCAAAACCTGCCACTAAAGATGGAAATGACTGTGTTACCATTAGCTAGATACCTGATCAAATATTTTCTGAAATGGAAAAATTGGACCCTGCATGTTAATTAGTATAACCGTTTAATAATATCTACACCTTTCCATGTCCTCAGCTGCCCACTATTCAAAAGTATAGTTTTTGTTCCAAAAGCAAATCTATCCATCCTCAATCTTCTCCAGCACATATGTTTGTACACTTGTTTTTCTTGCCAATTTGATTCAGTTCCAACGGTGCTACATTTTGCCCTGCAGCTGATGTTCACTTTAATCAGACATACTTCCTTTAATCCCTGACATCTCACCTTAGACACTGACCTCCCATGCAAAGTCAGCAAATGTCTCCTGACAGTTTTAGGATACCATATGTCCTGAATGCCCTTCATACAATAATATCCTCAAACACATGACTATCCCTGGTAATATCTAAAGCAAGTTGAAATATTTTGTGCCTTCCACACAACAGTTTAATGTTTACTTCAAAAAACTATTGTATCTTTTCATTTTCTCTGCTGTCTGAGACATTCTGTTGGCGAAGGTGGGGAAATAGAAAGATTTTCATTCTCGTATAGTAACCCCATCCCCCCATAGATGCGCTGTGTTATTTCGTGTCATGCAAGAGAGAAAGAGCTGACAGGCCAGTTACTGCATATCTTTCTCTCAAACAGAGGAGGAAAGTAGCAATAACTGACAGCATATATATATATATATAAATTTAAAATTCCAGTGCAAAGTGAAAGTTATCCTGTTCACCACCATTCCCTTCCCGGTGCAGTCTTTGACTCATTACTCCCAAGTGTGAGTCCTCCCATTTAGTTTAGCAGGCATTATGTTAGACCCCTGCCCCATGCACTCCTCTGAGCATTAGGGGAAATTCCCCTCAGTGATCTCAGCAGCCTCTGCTAATCTATTTGTGCTGTGTGTTACAAGACTTTCGCAAAATATCTGGAGTTTCACACATGGGATCCTAGTCATAAAATTAAACTTTTAGGGCTAAAATCCATTAGTGTGGCTAATGAGAACTTGGGCCTGGGAGAAGAGGTTGTGACTAAATGAATCAATTGGGGAGTCTCATTATTAGGACAAAATTAAATTGACTGAAACAGAACAACATTGAGGATGACAAGTTTACTTATAGCTACGCAGCAATTTTTATTGCTCAGCCAGCAGTTCCTTGCTTTCTCTAATTCCTCAAACTTCTGCTACTTTATTCACACACACACAAACTCACACACATTTATATCTTGTATTAACTCATTTACTTGCAATGTTTTAATTATTTTGTCAAAAACATATATATATCTCTCAAATGTTTAAAAATTAGAGACATCATGTCTATGATACTGAATTTCAAACAGAACGGGAAGCTAATTTTGAGTGTTGCAATAAATTTCTCTCACTTAAATTTAAATTCCTTCCCAATTTTTATGAGGACACTGTGAGAAAATTCAGTTCCAATGGTGGGTGAAAAATATTCCCCACCAAACCCTTTGTACTTTGTCTAGTAATTGGTGGCAATTTTCCTATCAGTTGTCCCTGTAAAGAATATTTTCCTAATATTGTTATTGAATAAGAATTGCTCATGCTCATACTTTAAATTGTTTTTACCTTTTTCTGTCAACACCCTTCAGGCAGTAGAATTGACATTTTGCATTTCTACCCATTTCAAAGATAAAAAAAAAATGTGAGAGGAAAGTTGTGAAGGTACTGCACTCTCCCATATTATGCTATTAAGCCCTAATATTGCAATGCATGTAGCATTAAAATATAGGCTGGTACTTCCAAATGTGCAACCAGAAATTTAACTGAGTTTTTCATTGTTTGTAGAAGCAACTCAGAGAAACACGAGTTATTCTTCAAAGAAAATCACATTTTTATTTAAATTTCTCTTCCTAATAATGTTTACTTCCTTCCATATGAGTTAATGGTATTTTACACCATCTTGATTTTTCTCCTTTTTTTTTCTTTTTTTTTTCTTTTTTTTGGGATTTTTTTCTTTTTTTTTGCATTGCTTATTAAATCACATGCAATTCATGCACTTCAGAAAATTATTAATGCCCTTGACCTCCTACTGCAATAAGTGCACTTTGCTTGCAAAGTGCAGCTGATAGTGATTGATGTCATGACCATAATAATATATCATGTTGAATCAGATGTTTCAAGAAAGCAACAGATTATTAAAATTGTTATTAATTTTGCAAATAAGAATCACTTTGGCAAATAAACAGAAACTGAATGCAAGGAATGTAATTATTAACAAGCTTCAATAAATAAACTTGGATTTGCAATTTCAAGGACAGCATTTCTAAGAGGCAATGGTTGCACACACATATTTTGCCAGGGTACCTTTAGTTCTGTTCTTTGAGAGAGGAGTCTCTGTCAGAGTTCTTGTCATTGTGAATTTTGATTTGCAAAGAGTCACGGACCTTAATGTAAGGGTAAAAAAGGACTTTGGTAATGGTGTTGGGAACATATGTCCAAGAGGACTATGCAGATCATCTGTGAAAGATGTTTCAGACTGCTGCATCATTTATAAGGAAAATTAAATTAAGATAATTCTCCTCTTACTCCTCTCTTATGCACTAGCAGGACTGCTTCAGCATCAGTGGATTCTCACCTCTGTTAAAGCCAGAAATTTGGCTTTGATTTCTGAATCATCAGAACTAAAGATTTTATTTCAATTTTTTCCCCAGTATAAAATCTTGCTTTAACCTATGATGTCTTACTTTGTGTTTTTTTCCAGAAAGATTCAATGTATACCTTATGCCTACACCAAATTTAGATATCTATGGGGAATGTACAATGCAGATCACACATGAAAACATCTATCTCTGGGACATCCACAATGCCAAGGTCAAGCTGGTCATGTGGCCTCTGAGCTCTTTGAGGAGATATGGACGTGACTCAACATGGTTTACATTTGAGTCTGGAAGGTAAGAGCTAAGGAGATGCAAAAAAAAAGTATAAATAAGCGGTTTTTTTGAATAAGCAGTCTGATAAGTTAGATAAGCCTCTCCTTATAAAACAAGATCCGGCCTCTCCATAGACTTCCCTTTGCTGAACATTACTTGTCAATATATTCAGACCAATGTTTGAAATAAATGTTACTATGTCTCATATTAAAAATGAGGTTAAGCTCCCTCTGACTTTTATTTAACTGTGATTGAAATGTCATTCTTAAGGTTTATGAGTCTCACTGTGCTTAAACACTAGTGTGGTGTGATTTGAGTACTTTTGATGTAGAAGAAATTAATTCTGGATCAGGGAAAAGGCTTATCACACAAGTATGAATGGAATAACTTCCATTGCAGTGGATATTACTCTTTTTGGATGTTCCTGATGACTGATTGCCACCCTAGAGTATAATTGCAAGCAGGAGTACAGAGAACATTGTGAACCCATAAAAAGGCTAGCTCTTTTTCCTGCCTGCAGTTTTAATCCTCATTGCCATTTCCATCTTCAGATCAGTTTTAAATTTCCATAGAGGTCTGTTTTGCCTCTCTTTCATATCTTTTTAATGCATTTCATATCTTGCCATTAAGTTCACTGCCTTTTCTGCATTTCTGCACAAAAATAATTCTGCATTAAATTCTCCCTCTGGTGGTGTTTCAACTTGTATTTTATGGTTCTAGACTATCGTTTTTTATGGTTTGGTTTGGTTTTTTTTATGGCTCATCATACTCCTTTATGAGGAGACTGAATTTTCTGAAACAATCTCTGAAATTACAGGTGTCCCTACACTCTTTGGTTAGACACACTTTCTTATTAAAAAAAAAAATCTTTATATGCCTTTTGATGTATACTTATTCAATAGTATTAACAAATATTCACAAAAGTACAGTTTGTGATTAGAAACAAAACCATGGATCAAATGGACCCTACTGTCTGAGGGAATAATGGCCAAAATTCCTCTGCCATTTCTGTAGCTGGAAGTTACCATTTAACGAGTAATTTGTATATCCAGACTGCTGTCACTAGGCCATTTTGGTTCTCTGTTAGTTCTCTGTGATGAGTTCACATGAAGACATCATTGAGGTTTTTTATTTAATATTTTTTTTAGTAAAAATAAGCAAAGCTGACCCATGTTTCAACTTGATTTCAATGATTAAGTTGAGGGGCTTATTCAAATATACAATTTTAGCATGAATTAGCATTTCAAGCCTCCTACATTATTTTAATTTCATTTCAAGCCTCCTACAGTATTATAATTCTATGCTAGTATCTGAATATCATCTGCTCCTACAGTCCATGAACCATATGACCTGATGAAAAGTGGATTGTTTTCCTGTCTTTTATTATTATGAGATAGCTCTGCCTTTATCTGTCATACTTTCTTGTCTTTGATCTGATTCCTCCCTTTTTGCTTGTTTGGGAGTACTTTATCTATGTGATTTGAAAATGCATGGAGGTAAAAAGATAGGGCTAGAGAAAAATTGGTATCTTCAATAACATCTGAAGGCTATATGGGACAATAATAACACTCATTTAAAATCTGCTGTTGATTTGCTTGGGGTTTTATTTTTATTTTTTGATCAACAAATCATCTTTCTTGTCTTTTTGAATATGATTTTCTTTGTCCCGAGATCTGCTAGTACCTTAATATAATAAATTCCTGATGCATGTTGTTTTATCAGAAGTGAAGCACTCATCCATGTTTTATGAGAATGTTATGCAGTAAAAGTGTTGTTGCTTTAATTTTTCCCTAAGGCTTAAATATTAAATGTAGGCAATTGCTTTAAAGAAAATATTTTAAATAGGTTATTATGTTTTAGTGTGTTATAGCAGATATCCACTATATGTGTATGAGGTTTGCATGAACACTAGAAACTCAGTTTTGTATATTTATTTTACATCCTGAGATTTGGTATTACTTTGAGAAAATAAATCCCTTCAATAACATAAATGGACATATTCACAAAGAGATATGATGTTAAATAAATTGATCAAAATTAAGCTTTTTGAAAAAAAAATCTTTTAATAAATATATTGCTTTTCATTTAAATGGAATATGAACTTGGATGTATAAAACTGAACTGCTCACTTGTCTAATGAAATGCAATGACTACACAATTTGAAGAATGTCTAAAATATGGGAGGAATGAACTCAGATTCTTTTAATCTTCCAGATTTTTCTGTTTAGTTTTGCACTGAATTGGAGTTTGTAAATATGTGTCTTTGCACTACCTATGAAGTTAGGCTTGTCCTTATTTTTCATTATTTATTGAACCAATGAAAGTAAGTATTCCTTGCTCAGTCATTTCCTTAATCTGTCTTTTTGTCTATCCAAACCCTGCTGAGATATGGGGAAAGAACAGTTTTGTGTGGCTTTGTGCAATGCTGGATGGAGAGATTCTCATTACCTAAAGTACCTGATTAGGGCTAATCCCATACAATCTCTTCACCTATCAGAAAACAGTCATTCACAACTCCATTAGGCACTACAATAGCTTTGTGCAGATTCAGGCTGTTTATCTAAGACAGTGAATGGATCAGAGCACATGAGGTAGGAGCATAGCATTTACATTTTTAGCATCTAGGCTTTCAAACTAACCAGTCTTGGGCTGGACTGGAGACTTATGCTGGTTTTGGAAGGGTTAATTTTCTTCACAGCAGCTGGTATGAGGCTGAGTTTGGGATTTGTGTTGAACACAGGGTTAATAACCATGGGGTGTTTCAGTTATTGTTGAACGGAGCTTACACAGAGTTAAGGACTTTTCTGCTCCTCATCCCACCCCACCAGCAAACAGGCTGGGGGTGCACAAGGAGTTGGGACGGGACACAGCCAGGACAGCTGAGCATATGAAGCAGGAGGAAGGAGAAGGAATAGGGAGGACATTTGGAGTGATGGCATTTGTCTTCCCAAGTCATTGTTGTATGTGGTTGAGGGCAGTCTTCCTGGGAAAGGTTGAACACCTGTCTGTCCATGGGAAGTGGTGAATTAATTCCTTGTGACATTTTGCATGTGCACAGGCCTTTCACTTTACCTATTCCACTGTCTTTTGTCACTTTTACCCTTCCGATTCTCTCCCCCATCCCGGTGGGGGAGTGAGAAAATGGCTGTGTGATACTTGTTGCCAGATGGGATTAAACCACAACAGGAGTTTTAGTGTTTAATCAACTATGATTCACAGGATTTCCTTAGCTCATGGATGTATATAATGTGTTTAGACACCTCATTCTCATTATTTTGGATATTGGATATGTTGGAGGCACTGTGGAGTTGACCTGCATGGGTGCACTTCCTTCCCTTCAGACTTTTGGCAGTGCTGCTCCATGTACATGGGCTAAATTAGTCTTTGACTGTCTCTGATTTTAAGCATCTGAAATGGGAAATGTGTCCTTACAGAACTGCCCACCCTAACTGTCCAGATGGAGTTGCTCTTAATTTGCAGGAGATTGCATTAAGTACATGCAATTTAAGAAACACACCAGAAAAGTAGTAAAACAGCTAGAGGGGAAACATTTCTGATTCATCGTGATCAGATGTGAAGACATCCTTTTCAGTCTCTTGTCCAAGTTACAGGATTCATTTTGCTGATGTTGTAAACCAAACAATCCATAGTAAAGGCCATCAACAATGTTTAAACTCCACTCAATGGTAACTGCAAAAGGCAGCTGTCCAAGCTTTCCTCTTAGCAAAACAAGTGGTCTGAGGCACCTTTTTAGGAGCATAAGAGGAGACTCCTAAGTATTCAGAATTGAGACACAGAGAAAATTAGGCCCATATGGACTCCTTGTTCATTTTGAAGTGCTTTTTCTTTCGCTTTACTGTAAAATTTTGTCTTTTACATTCTTTTCTATGTATGGAAGCTGTCTGGTCAAGTGAATTAACTGGCTAGAAGTATTAAAAAAAAACCTGACGTCAAGTTAAACATGGTGAGAAAATACAAGGATCAGCTGTGGAAGCTCCAGCTAAAATTTGTCAAATTTTGTTGAGTTTCCAGCAGAGTAGAGAGTTTGAGGCAGAAGGTTTTTCTTTGATTTTTGAGAGCAAAAGGAAGCACAAATCTATATATACACTCCTTTCTCTGAAATATGTTTTCTTTTGCTTTGTAGAAAAGATGTTGAAATTTAAACAATTTCAAGTATTTCCAAGTTAATTCATGCCGTGCATTCAAGGAGACTCATTAAACCATTCAAAGAGACCCATTAAACTATTCCATCTTTATTTGCCTTTGATTTGGAGGTTTTTGTTCATCAGAGAAAATTAATGAAATATGGTATTCTCTATCACTTCTAAGATCTGGAATCTGTTTCTTTGGTTAAGAAAAATATTAAGCTCAAGCATTACACAGTGGTGACATGAGAATTTCTCAGATTTTTTTTCCCAAGACTGATATACTCATTTTCTCTGTGGTAGATACACAGATGCTAGGGTTATCTGAAGCAGAAAGTTCACTGTTTGCTTCAGGCACTACATCTGACTGAAATGTTTCATTTATCTGTCAGTCCTCTGTGGTGATTTTTGGTGTTAATATGAAATGTATTAGTCAATTAACCCTTAAAGCTCAGTCACATGCAGGAAACACGCTCTTTTTTGCTTATGTAGGAAGAGGCCCCTTACTCATGTGCCTCATGAGACAGCTGTCATGGGACTTCATACACTGTTGTACAGCTCTATACCTACCTCCCTGAAGAGAAGCCTGCGATTCCTGATTGCTGCTGGATTATCTAAATAGTGGATTAAGTTTATCTACCATTGGTTTACGATAAAATTATAAATCATATATTATAAATGATTCTAAATATCATTATAAATCATGAGCTTGTGATAGAATTTGTGAGTCCCTTTGGGCTGAGCAGCAGTCTGAGCACTTGTGCAGCTTCAGTAAAAAGTTTATCATTTCACATAAACATTAGCTCAGAGCTCTAAGCATCCCACACTTTAAATAGTTAAGTTTGTTAGGATCTTTTCCTTCTTTTATACCTTTGTGATATTCTCAAAAAGCCAAATTACCCGTGATATAAATTTTCTGTAGTTTTATTTTTCCTCACAGTCCCTTCACTTCTTTCTCATATCCTTTCCACAGGCAGCATATATCGCTAAAATCTGAAAATAAAAAACTTTCTTGAAAAAGAAACATTAAACTCTTTTATGTATCCTACCATGGCTTTTTTCTCAGTAATGACACAACTCTTATTTTAGGGAAAGTGGTATTTCTTAGCACCGAAAAGGTTTCATTAGTTCCTGCTACTTAGCAGTGCCAAGGTTAAACTGTAATATGTTGCAATTGTGTTCCATTCCTACTTTTTTCCATTCCAGCTCTCGGTTTGTCTCTTGCCAAATTCTTGACCTGGAATAAGTTCTATGTTAGTCATTTGATTCATTTAAACCCTACTTAAAAAGGAGCTGAGTGTTTAACTCATCTACAGGACTCTTACTCTGGTTTTGATCATGGTACCTAATCTAAGAACTGCTTTGCTAGCAGAAGCTAATATAGCTCACTGTAAGTGATTTATAATGTGCTCATTGCATTTTCTCTCTGCCAAGGCTCCTCTCAGACTGCTCTAGCATTGATAAGTCAGAGCAAGTTCCACCAAAACTCACATAGCAATGAAATTCTTCATCATATAATTGACTACAGGAAGCAGAGAGAAGAAAGAGTTGCATTGTACCTTCTAAAGCATTCTTCCTTTTTTTAACCCTGTTTTGAAAATTTGCTCATGGTATACAAACCTACAAAAGATTTTCTCCAACTGAAAAAAAAAAAAGCCTGAGCCTTTTCACTTCACTGCAAAAGCTAATTTTATGAGAAAAACAATGACATCTTAAAAAGAACAATATATTCAGAGAATAAAATTATCTTTTTTAATTTTAACTGCAATAGATTGAAAAGTCAGTGACTCTTAGGACAGACCACCAAGCTTCATAGATGAAGTTGTGTAGCATATTAATGAATAAATTTATAAATACTAAATTGATAGCAATGAGCACATCACCACCTCATTAATTCAGCATTGCCCAAGCAATTTTCTTATGAATTTGTACTGAATGAAAGACAAGCAATTAGAGAAACAGTCACCCAAACTTTGTCCAGTGAACACAGAAGATATGCAGCTCAGAAGGAAAGCCATCATCTCTGAGGTATTTGTAGAGGTGGCTTATATTTACAGATCACAGAGGGATCAGTGTGAGTGGTCAACTGATCATTTGTTTACTTGAAATGTTGCAAAGCTTTTTAATGAAATCGATAGGCATTGTGTTATGGTTGACTAATGTATTAGCAGACAGCATATTAAGTTCCTGCTATGATCCTTAACGTGAATTGTACCTTTCAGTTGAAGTGCCTAATCTGCTTTCTCCCTTCATAACACAGTCACCTCATAGTCAAATTAGGGCTTGTTTGAAAAGATTTTGAGACCAGCCACCATTTAGCTTTCAGGAGGTTCTACATCCATGAGTGAGCCCAAAAGATTTATTTACTTACCGTATTCTAATTGTCTCTTTTTCATACCTATGCTCTCCTTTAGGCATGCATTGTTAGATTAATATTCCGGAAGCTGAACATGGCTAACAAGGTTATTTCTGTGTAATGTATGAGTGCAGAAGAAGCAGACAAAATAATTCATACATTCTTAATCACATTAAGATTCACTTATTGTTTCAACTCTTCATTTTAACCTTTGAATTACACAGTCAGCAACAGCAATAATTAATCTCATATGGCAGGTCTGGATAACTTGAAATGCCCCAGGAGCAGGTCCTTTTATCTTCAAGAGGTATAATAACCTTTAACTTCCTACCAGAAAATACAGGAGGACTAAAATAACTCAGATTTGAAACTCATAACAATTTAGCAAAAAAAATAAGAATTTATGTCAAAACTCAAAAGCTTTTAAATACAAAATACTGATAGATTTTGCAATGTTCTTCATTTAATATATAGATACCATTTACAATAAAAGTGTCGATTTTAGCACTGAAATACTGTTGCATCTCTCTCCCAGCAAGGCTATTTGCATGAGCTAATCAAAAATGCTGAAACTTGACACCTAAGTATCTATATAGACAGTGGAAGAGTGTTAAACGCTTCATAAAGGGCAATCCAGAAGGCCACGTTTTGCACAGGAAACCATGTAGCCAGCAAGAATGCTAAGCACTAATAAATCCTTCTTTTTTCCAAAGCTTATGAATGTAGGATCATCAGTTGAGGAGGAGGTTTGAAATATCCTTTATGCCAGGGCTGTGTACTGTACAAACATAGAAGGAAGTAATCAAAATGCAAAGGCTGGAATTTGCACAACAAAAGAGCCTTATTCATGAATATGTAGGAACCTGTGCAAACCCCTGCTTGCACATGCACACATGGAGCATTGCAGAAGCATAAAGGGGCATGGTTTTATACCTTTGTGGCCTTCATTTGTTGTCAGGATCTCTGGCTCCTCTGCTGGCTCATAGGTTTATTCTAAAGGTCATTTTAGAGTTGAACAGTTGTCTCTTGTATGTCAGATGCAAAAGCAATTGCAATGGAAGTTTTATTCTTCTCTCAGGCTTGTGTCTTCATTACACTGAAATTGAACTTGACTGTTGTTCACTACTCTTGAACTGAGAAAGCTTTAGCAGCCTGGTCTTGGAAGGTTTTGCCTAATATCTGCCTAATTCCCCCTGTTCTTTCAGGTAGTGTTGATTCATTGTTCTCAGAAATAATAAACTCACTAATAAGTAGCAGCTGAGGCCATTTGGTCTGTTCAACCTTGAGGAAACTGAGGGGAGACTTCCTTGCAGTCTTCAACATCCTCATAATGTGAAGAGAAGGGATAGGTACTGATCTCTTCACTATCATGACCAGTGACAGGACTCAAAGAAATGGGATGAAACTGAGCCAGGGGAGGATTAGGTTAGATATCAGGAAAAGGATTTTCACCTTGAGGGCACTGGAACAGGCTCCCCAGGGAAGTGGTCACAGCACCTAGCCTGACAGAGTTCAAGAGGAGTTTGTACAATGCTCTCAGGAGCATGGTGTGACTCTGGGGGTGTCCTATGCAGGACCAGGAGTTGGACTCTAGGATCCTGATGGGTCCCTCCCAGCTCAGCATATTCTATTATTCTATAAAATACCTATTGGCATCTTTTGGTTTTGCTTTATTAAGATGTATTTCTGGAAAATGTGGGTACCCAGTAACTTCTTTGCTTCCAAAAGAGGTCAGTAGAGTGTTTTTGGCCATTACTGTCAGTCACAGATGGATAGCAGTTCCAGAAATACTTCTGTGTTCTGGACATAGTAATAGTGTGAGAGCAAAAATTTAGCATAGAAATTTCCATGGTGATTCTTTTTTTCTGTAGCTGTATGCTAGCTTTTCGTTAGTAAGTTGAATGTCCTTACCAACAGAGCTCTATGTGTATATAAGTTATATATATATACACACATTTCCCAACATACTTATGGTATGTGTGATCTCATGGCACCCAAGACTGAGTTGGAATATGTGAGTAACTGTGGAGGTTAGTAACTTTTTTCTTTTTTAATTGGTGCAGGTTCTTTTTACAATTTTTGCTTTCATAAATTAATCAATAATCATGAAAATAATATTTCCATCTATTGATTAATTAATTATTAATTTCATTCATTATGTCACTGATTAGAAAAAATCTACTCTCCTGTAAAAAGCTAGACACTAATATTGTCAATCAAAACCAAGACAATAATATTGAAATAAAAACCACTAATGGAGACATTATTTTGCAAACCAGACAATTTTCTTGAACTGTGAATAACTGGGATGTTTGGGTTAAAACCCTTAAAACATGCTAAATAAATCTGATAATATATATTCTTCACCCCTTCTCAATAGCTGCACCTTTAGTGAAATCCAAGTTATTTTTTGTGAACTTTTTCTTCTAAGATGAATACACACACATACAGAGAAATATTTTAATAACATGTAAAATAAATGTTTTCTTCCCAATATATGTATATAACTAAATAAGAAAACCTGAAAGAACTGCCCAATTGACCATTCATGATTTATTGTTTTAATTTTTTAAGTAGTGCCTGAATACAAGTCCATGTGCTAAATTTCAAGGGTTTTTTTCACACAGCACTTTGCTAAGGAGAAAACAAGGCTAATAATTGAAAACCATGTCACAGCCCTCCTAGAGTTACCATACTTTATACCCCCCTCAAGTCTTTTATTACAACTAAGTGTCCTCTCACTCTAATTTAAATTAACTAAAGAACTATTAAAATATTGTCACATAGGGGAGATGGAGAGCACTTTACAGGCAGTGCCTGTTCAGTGGCATTCTGGAAAAGTCAGGCTATTTGGTCCCACCAGCTCCTTTAATCTTCCACTTATTTATAAGGTACCAAAGGAAGGTTTGCCCCTTAGCCCCTACAGAGGAAATGCTATTAGCTACTGTGTCCCTCCTAATGGTACTTCTTTGCTATCACAGTAAGTTATTACTATTATTGCACTATTAATAATACTGTACTCTGTGGTGTGTGATTTATTTCTGCTCTGAGTGGTCATTTGTCACATATTTTCTAAAAAGCTTCCATCTTATTAGAAAGAGGGGAGGGAGAAATAGCATCTAATGGAATCTCTCAATCTCGGCTGCTCCAAACATCGTTTGATCTTTCTGACTTTTTAGAAGAAAGCTCAGTCAGTGCTATAATTCACTGAAATCCTTCATCTACTTGATTATCCTGTCAGTGGCCAAAGAGTCAAATATAACATTGTATTCGCATGGCTTGCTTGAATCAGTATATCTAAGCAGATTTTCACCTTTTTTTACTATTTTTTTAATAATTCTCTGTCCAACTTGAAAAATATCCCCTCTTTAAAATGATACTTTAAACGGTTCCTGATACACTTTCTGAAAACAAAATTTTGAGATGAATGAGAGGAGGGATTTATTTCTCTGAAATAGCTGAAATTTCATCAAGTTGATTATAAAGGTAAACAGAAATTATCACCACTTTTTGCATTTATTAGTATGCAATACTTAAAATCTCAAAAACATTTGAAACTGTCTGACCATAAGTACCATTTACAGCCAGGAATGGGATTAAGGGCACAAAATTGTATGGTCTTGGGGATGATTCAGTGAAAAACCCTGAAGTTCTTTCAGATGAGGGTCCCAACCCTTTATTTTATGATAGAAAGGCTGGGTCATGTGTATCTCTTCTCATCTAAGAGTGCTGCCCCTGCCACCAGAGAACAAAGAGCAACAGCGGAGATGCAAACCAACCTCTGAAGAGGATCCAGGCAGGAGTGTGCTAAAGGTGGTTTGCAACACAAAACAGCAAGTGGACAAGCTTGCTGGAACTAAGAGAATCTGAAGAGATTGGTGAAAATAGGAGGGAAAATTTGTGGGGGTGGGAAAACAGAATGGGCTAAGCACATAGAATAGGAAATAGGAATGTGGTAATTAAATACATACAAATGGGCTGGTAAGACAGACATTGATAGAGAGAGACTTCCTAAAAACAACCAGAAGGTAGCTGGGTTTGGAAACGTGTATCATTTAAGGAGCAATATTTAATCAGAAAATGTTTTGTGGAAACAAAAGTAGCAAGAAGACATTGTCCAGCATAAGTGTTTGTCATTAGCAGATGTTGACAACACAACCTCAAATACTTAATTTCGCAGGTACTTTGTATTTTTTTACCGGACGCTTCTTTAATGCCCATGAGACCAATTTCTCAGAGAGGGGGAAAAAAAAAAAAGGAAAAATCAGTATGATTACCTCTCAGTTTTAGAAGCACAGATGAAATGGAGGACAGCCAAGAAAAAGTGTTTTGTGTACATGGAAGTAGTGTCAAAAGCTGGTAAAAAGGACCATCAGAGAAATAAAAGCAGAAATAGCAATATACAGAAATGAAAATGCATATTAGCATTCATCTGGAGACTAAGATTTTATGATATAAAGAATACCTATAATATAAATGTTCCATATTGACAAAATGGGGAATACTGTAAAAGGCTTTTCCAGTGTTACCAAGGATATTCAAAGTGGTTTTAATGGCATATGTGAAAAAGCCACAAGTATGCCCTAGCTATTATGTGTAAGTGTCTGGGAAAGGCAAGGTCACATTTTACTATGTAAGAACCACATATATACATTATGTATCATTCTGCACATAAGGGATTTATACCAAGAGTTTTATACCCTTCTCTTTTGCCACCAATACTGCTTTCTTTTTGGGTACCTGTATATAAATTTTTGGTGAAGCAATAGGTATTACATCTATAGTTCATGAGGTTTTTAAACCTGGCATACAGAATCATGGACAAGAAGGAATTGGAACATTCCAGTGTTCTGAGCAGTTCCACGGCTGTTATAAATTTCTTATAAAAGTATTGCTAAGTCAGTGTAGAACAGTAGAAGCATGAACTCTGGAATATTGAACTAGACAAGTAAATTCCAGTGTAAAAGAAGCTTGTTAGTATTTTTTTTTCACAGCAAAGGATGATTGCTTTTTTTCATTTGCTTTCAAACAATGCCTCAAGTTCCCTGGGCAGAGAGCAGGCAGGCTGTGCTTAAAAATTTTATGCATTAGACAAGATGAATCTCATACTTTTAGATTATATTGTCCCAAATTTGTTTTGCAGTCTTTGTCTTTCCCCTTTTCTGGCAGACTTGTTAAGGTGCATTTCTTGTCAATTAATAGTATCTCAGTGCACTGCAGAGAACTGGTCTGAGGGAATATGAAATGGTAGCATGTAAACACAATGACCACAGTTCTCGTCATCCTTGCTTAAACCTCTTCAGTTCAAGAAAAATCCTCACTAAAGATAGCATAAAATGTGTCTTTAGCCAGTACAGCATCAGTAGTTTCACACAGGACTCACAGTAGATACTCAGCAAAAAGAATCTAATCATCATAACTGATTGATATTAATCAGAGGTGGAAATGCATATTTATCAAAACATCAGAAAATGGCCATTTCATCCCATGACATTTTAGACAGGAGATATTATATGTGGTACTATAGGAAAATATGTAGGGTGCCCTAGTATGTAACTATAAACTGTAAATAATGCTTTCTGCCCTTTTTTTTTTTCCATCCTTTTATACTGATTTCCTGTCCTTTTTCAGTATGATCTAAGCTATATGACTATTTATGATCATTTTCTTTTGCAGGGCTCTCTTCTTCAAATTCTTTTTGTTTCTATGCTTCTTTTATCCACTTATACCTTTTTCTTCCCACTTACTTGTGTACTTGTAAGAAGTGCCTGTTTTTATGTAACAAAATTTTAGGTAACTATTTTGAGGATATTAAATATTTTGAGGATTCTCAAGATGTTATCAAGCTGCCACTTACCTGAACACAAACTAAAATTGGTTTTAGTTATCAGGCTAATGAGAAAACCTTACAGAGAGTCTTTCCACTGCTGGAAAGGACTAGCACAAGAATGTCTCATACACACTCAAACTTGGAGTCAGAGATGCCAGGTGAATGCAGTGGGAGTTGTTTGATGCATAACAGAATTGCTGCTGTTTGCAATTGAGAAAACAGGAAAAATCTGTCTACTTCACTTCTTCCTGGCTTGTGTCAAAGAGGAAAATTTAAAGCAAGTGGGAGTGAAGTCATGTTTCCTCACCAAATTAAATATCACACATAGAAAGTCGGTGCACGTTCAATGAATTTTTAATGCTTGTGGTGGAGGGTTGTATGTTTTCTGAGGTTAATTTTGATGTTATTGCACACTCAGTTTACCACTGAAGGCTTTATTTGACCACTGGTGTCAATGTATATGTCTAGCTAAAGTTCAGGCCAGAACCACAGCCTTCAGCCTTCAAAGATCTTCAGTTGTAATTCTGGGGCTGACAGACATGTCTTTGGCATTTTTAAACAAATCCCTGCCTTGTTTCATCCCTGGTGCTATTGTATATCCCTGGGGTCGCTGCTGTGGCAGGATGCTTCCAGACTGGAGTTGACAACCCACCACTTCTGAGATTAGGGTTGATGAGTCCTTGGATGTTATTAGCATATGTTAATTACTCATTAGTGTATGTGTGTAGCATGGTGAATGGACAGCTGTGTGTGCCCATAATATTTGCATATGACATTCTGAAAATTGCTCTGTGGCCACAGTGGTCAAAGCAGTACCTCTCATACCTTGAAGGTGGACTGACATTGAGAGAAGACAACAGTGCTTAAATCCCCGCCACAAAAATATCACAATGTGCCGAAAGCTTCAGAGAAATGGCTGACCATGAATGCTTTAATGGCCAAGATCACTCTTGATGGTGCCTTTAAATGGGGAAGTGGTGGGAGGAACACTTCAAATGCTTGTGTTGAAGTAGTCAAAAAACTCAACACAGAATGCTCAGGCTGCTACTTTCATCATTTCCTCACACTTTTTGTGTCCCACTTTTGAAAGGAGAGAATGCAGCATTCATTCTTCATAAACTGGCAAAATTGATGTTTTGGATGCATGTTAAAATTATGACTGTGACTACTTCACCTTTTTTTCCTGTTTCTATGGCTCTAAACGTGGTTCTGTATTAGTTCCTTCATAATTTTTACTTCTATTTTTCTGGTATTATTCATCAATCAAAAATATTAATTGCATTAGTTCATTCCTGTTCAGCCCTCCAGAATTTTTTCTTTCTTTCCTTATGTGGATATACTTTGATCAAAACATAGGAAATACCTACTTTGCATGCTAGCTGTCAAAATAAAATAGCATAAACACAGCATCTGCCTGCATCACAGAAGGCACAGTTTGTTCCAATTGCATTAAATCCACAGATAAGAGGTCAGTGAGACATTATAGAACAAATGCACTTGTAGATGATTTCAAATGTTAAATTCTTGGTGTCCTACTTATAGGTATGTGCAGATGCAAAACTGGGGATTATTACAGGATTGGAATCCCAGGATCACAGTATGGGTAAAGTTGGAGGGGACCAACTTTTTTAAACTTTAAATTGAGCATGATCGCATGATCAGGTATTCCAAATATTATGTGCAGGGTCACAGTTTCTAAGTATCTCAAGTTTCTCAAAGATTAAATAAAATTAGCAGATATACCTATGCAAATTTGATCCTTGTCTGCTACTGTTCTAACATCTGTTAACTGGCAAATGTCTTCTTCTTAAAACAACAGTTCCTTCCTGAGAGAGGATTGAGTTAACTTCAGAATTATGTCTCATTGTGTTTGGAATTAATGCAAACTCTAGGGAGTATCATCTCACAAAGTTTCCATCCCCAGCACCCTGGGCGAGGAATAGTCCTGAAGATAACAGTACTGGAGGGCTCCAAAAGAGAAAATAAAAAGGGAGAAAATAAAGATCTTAGGTCACTAAGTTTTATTGCTTTTCTTATAGCAAGTAGTGATGTTCTGCCACAGGGCTCCTGTACTATTACGCTACCATTTATTTTAATCAGTAATGTCCTTATTTGGGTTTTATATTTAACATTTTTATATTTGTCAAAGTCAGGAGTATTCATGTAGATTAAATGCTGTTTCCCCTGTGTATTGCTCCTAAAGACACTGAAAGAAACTGAATACTAATGTTATGGGAGATTTGTCTTTGTTGGGGAATAATAACTCTTAACATGATTGCAGAAGTTCTGTAAAAATATCTGTATTTGCATATGATCCCAGATTCCAGGACTTGGAACTTGTAGCTTTCTCATTCAAAAGTGAGATGAAAAATAATAGCCAAACCATGATGACTGAAAAGGTTTAGTCAGACAAATTTAGCTTATGGTAGTCTGCAAACTCTTTATCAGACCAGCATTTTTCATTGGTGTGTTGTACAGCCAACATTAACTGCTCCTTCTGTACTAAAATGATAATAGTAATATATGAGTTCTTGGTTTATCTTTCACAAAGTTGGTAAGAATAGATGCTTGTCCCATAGTTAAACGGTATTAGTTAATAGTGTTAAAAAGTATTTCATTATTATCAACGGAATCTGAGCTCTTCAAATTAACAGAATTAATTATCTAAACAGCATTTTCATGTCTGTTCTATTACATAAACTGTCAAAAATGCAAATATGTTGTGTATTTAAGAACATGTCAACAATTGGCTTTACTATCCTCTCTTTGTTTTTCATAAATGTGACTTTTTTTTAAAAGAAAATGTTAGTATGTTGAAAGTCTCCATAAAGTGGGTTGTTTCATATATACATATGCATTAATTACCTGCACTGATTTCTTAAATAATATGAACTGAATACTAACACAAGAAGGTAATTTGCATGTGCAGGGACTGCAGCCCGTGAGACAGACTTATGTAGCGTAAGTTCATGGAGGCCTGTCTCCTGTGGGAGGGATCCCATGCTGGATCAGGGAAAGAGTTTGAGGAGCCCTCCCACTGAGGAGGAGGAGCGGAGTGAATGGACAGTGACCCCCTTTCCCCATCCCCCTGCAACGCTGGAGGGAAGAAGGTGGAGAATCAGGGATAAAATTGAGTCCAGGTGGATGATATTCTTAAGATTTGGTTTTACTTCACATTATCCTGTTCTGATTTGATTGGCAATAAATTCAAATACTCTCCCCAAGATGAGTCTGCTTTGCCTGTGACAGTAACTGGTGACTGATCTCTCCCTGTCTTTATCTCAACTCAGACACTTCCTTCTGTTTTCTCTCCCCTGTCCAGCTGAGGAATGACAGAGCAACTTTGGTTCTCACCTGGCTTCACACCATAGCTTAGTTTCTAGGATCTAGAAAATAGAAAACAGAGCCTCTGCACAGCATGTTTACTATTACATATGGACATATTTCATAACTGCACATCAATCTCCACATTACACCTTTTATGCATGAGTTCAAGTCCAGTTTGCTGCTTTTTATACTGTAACCATCATTGAAAATTATTTACTATCTTTAACTCTGCAGCACTAGCTAATTTTATTTTGATATATCAAAGTAATTAATATAAACAAGAACATTTTAATGATAAGAATAGGGATGGTTAGGTAGCAACTAAATAAAAGTGGTCTGATATAAGTCCCAGATAGAGTCCTCCTTCTTATCAAAACTGAACCTCAGGAATAAACCTTAAGTATACCTTTTTCACTGTGTCCTATGATAGACAGGGGTAAAACCCTGTGGAAATGAAATAGAGGATTATAGTACTAGTGGACAATCATTGATGTAGTCCAGACAAAGTCACAGCCCACTTTCTACACTTCCATTAAGCAAAAAGTGGAATGCATTTGGCATGCAGAAATGGGTTGGTATCTCTCATAAGCTCCAGTGGTCGAATAGTGCTATCACATAGGGCATCACAGAGACAGTGGTTGTAGAGGCAGCACAGTCAATGAAAAAAAAATCATCCCAAGAGGCATAATTAGCACCAGTTCTGTTGAGAAATGTGTCCTGTTGGACAAAACAAAGAAAAACATGCTTTCATGAGAAATTTTTTTGTGTCTGCTATATTATACTACTTAAATGGTTTCTGGTTTAGGCAGAAAAAGAGATAATCTTATAATGAAAAAATACTATTCACTCACAAACTGAGTCTCCCTGAAAGTGTCCCCATAAGAAGGAAAATTTTTAGTGTATCACATCTCTGCTCAGAAAGACTAGCAGTGTATACATCAGACTAGTACATAAGATTTTTGTTACCATGACTGCATATAAGATCTTTAAAAGATTTCCAACTTGGAATGCGTTAAGATCCTCTAGATAATATTAGAGAAGGACTGCTGGATTCCTCTGAGTGGTGGAGTTCCACCTACCTGGCAGCAAATCATCATCAATCATTTCCACTCCATCTGTGGATGTTTTCCTTCTCAGAATTGCAAAATGTTTCTATAAATGGCTTTAGTAGGAAAGCTACACTGATAGCATGGAGATCCATTAGTGCATTTAGTTGAAAACACTGAGGATGACTCAAGGAGCACGAGATCTGACCTTGAGCAAATCTTCAGGGCTAAGGTCCATGATCAAGTTACTGAGCCATATCAAGGGTGTGATAATATTTGAAGTTCCCTGTATTAACTCAGGCCAAATTTGAGGATGTTCCACTATCTCTGTCTCATAAGCATATTCAAGAGCAGTGTAAAATTTCCCACCTCAGCTTAACTGCAAAAACATGACAATAAGTATCATGGAGGAATGCCTATGGCTGGCGATTAGTAGATAGCATGCATAGTTGCTTTTTCTTGTTGTATATTCTTGCTGGTAAATAACCATGGTTAAGGGGGGCAGGCAGACTCCTCATATGTCAGAACATTTTCACGATTTGCTTTTCAGATCATAAAATTTCCAGGATATCCTTTTGACACTCCAGAAAAAACTCTTGAATGCTGACAGAAAGGCATGGCAGTTTCACTCATTATTCCCACAGGGAATGTATAACAGACCACACTCAGATTCTCTTTTTACTCCTGGATGTTGCACTTCATATCATTGCTGTGCTTCACCCTGGTGATCTTCATTTCCCAAACACAGATTTTTCACAGGACTTTTTCCCTGCTTTCACCAACCTTGTCCCAGCTTTGGGTCTTTCTGACCATGCTTTCTGCTGCCAAAGTTGCATACCTGAATCATTTACACTTTGTGCACATTTTCTTTTAATGGTCCTCTCTGCTTCTATGGGCCTTTCCTAGGTCCCACAGATCTTCTGTTTATGAAGCTAGCTTTTTTCCTTATGGATTGCTGCTACAAAGTATCTCTTCTTTGCCTGTTCGATAGTAAGTTAGAAATTTTTATAAGGATTTCCTTTTTTCTCCCTTTGTTTTTCTCCCTTTGTTTTTCTATCCTTTCAACATAGAAGTTGACTTACAATTTCATAAAAACACAGTTTATTTTTCAGTTGTCTTGGTAAGTATTCCTAGGCATAAAGAGGGCATTTATCTAAATATGCTCCTGCCATAAAGAGTTTATTTGCTTTCCTTCCTTTTTATTTTTTTCCTTTCTTTTTCCTCAGGAAAGAACAACTTTGGCAGGAAGCAAGTTAGCATGTGTTGAAGGCCGGAATGAGCAAAGAATTTGGACCCTCAGGGAAGCTTTGCATTTATTTTATAGTGCGGTCTGCAGCTTAGCTGGCTTGTCTTTAGTGTATGCTGTGTGTATCATCCTTGCACACAAAGAAGAAACAGGATTTCTGTCAAAATGGCTTAGCTCAAGTTAAGATAACAACAAGCAAGGAAAGAACAAAAGTTAGATACCACAAGAGAGATAGTGTTTGTGTGTCTCCACTGATAATCTAATTAAATTCGAGGCAATATTGCTAGTTTCCACCACTTTTTAAAAAATCAAAGCTGTAGCAACACAAGAAATAAGTGTCTCAGTTCAGAATTAGATAGTGCATACCAATTAGTTTTTTTTATGACTGACAGCCACAGTTTCAAGGCTTTAAAGAAAGACTAACTTTCATTTATTGCTCGTCTTAGAAGTAACAGGCCCGGTCCCGTATGTGCCATCTGACATTACCTTCTCTGGCATACAGGAAATGAGCATTAGGTAGCTGAGTACTTGTGAGGTGGATCAAGGCAGAGCTCAGAGGTCATGATCAGAGGAGTAGAACACAGTTGGAGGCTTGCCATCAGTGGCATTCCCCAGAAATCAGTACTGGGTCTGGTCTTATTCGGTTTGTTTCTCAATGACCTGGATGAAGGGATAGAATGTACCCTCAGTAAGTTTGATGATGATGATACAAAACTGGGGGAATGACTGATACAGCTGGAGGCTCTGCTGCCATTAAGTGGGGCCTTGATAGGCTGGAGAGTTGGATGAAGAGAAACCAAGTGAGGTTCAACAAGGGCAAGTGCAGGGTCCTGCACCTGGGGAGGAATGACCCCAAGTACCAGCACAGGCTGGGGGCTGACCTGCTGGAGAGCAGCTCTGCAGAGAAGGACCTGGGAGTCCTGGTGGGTGACAAGCTGGCCATGAGCCAGCAGTGCCCTTGTGGCCAGGAGGGCCCATGGGATTCTGGGGTGCATTGGGAAGAGTGTGGCCAGAAGGCTGAGGGAGGTGATCCTGCCTCTCTCCTCAGCCCTGGTGAGGCACATCTGGAGTGCTGTGTCCAGTTCTGGGCTCCTCAGTGCAAGAGAGACAGGGAGCTCCTGGCGAGGCTTCAGATGGGATCACAGGGATGGTGAGGGGTCTGGAGCATTTCTCTTATGAGGAGACACTGTGGGATCTGCACCTGTTTATTCTGAGAAGAATGAGAGGCATTCTCATCATTGCATATAAACATCTCTAAGGTGGATGCCAAGAGGATGGTGCCAGACTCTTTTTTCAGTGGTGTCCAGTGACAGGACAAGGAGCAAATGGCCATAAACTGAAGCACAACAAGTTTCACCTCAGCATGAAGAAGAACTTCTTTACATTGAGAGTGGCAGAAAACTGGAACAGGCTGCCCAAGGAGGTCGTGGAGTCTCCCTCTCTGGAGACATTTAAAACTCACCGGGACACCATCCTGTGCTACCTACTCTAGGTGACCCTACCTTGGAAGAGGGAATTGAACTAAATGATTTCCAGATGTCCCTTCCAACTAACAATTCTGTGATTCTATGATTTTATTAACTTAATTTTTGGGCCTTGAAGTGTCTGAGTAAAGAGCTCCACTCTTTTAATGAAACCATTTTTCAAACTCTAGTAGCTGTGGAGCATGCAACAGAAATTACATTCAGTTTGGTACTGGTTTCTGGACATTACATACTCATGGTCTGTTTTCATTTAAGAATTAAAAATCTATTTCTATTTCAAGAACTAGAAATGCTAAAGTAAGATAGCTATTTATTACCTATTAGTTATTAATAGCTGTAGTTATTAGTAGCAATTAGTTATTAATAGTAAACATTTTTATGGTGGTTTTTCAGATTCTATTTGAGGATGTTTACCTCTTTTTAGTTATTTGTATTTAATTTGATACACATCTGAGTATATAAATCACCCACTATTTATTTAACCTTTAATTATTTGTTTATAAAAATAAATCATTCAAATTAATTAAAAATTAAATGTAGATATGTGAAGAGCTAAGGTTTTTCTACTTACAATTGTAAATTATGCTTTATTTTAAAACAAGGAAATAGTTTTTCTGGGCATTTCAGTTTTCATTCAACCTTCATTTTTGTGAAAATACATTTTACCCTTAACGGAAATAGTGAAGCTGATATGTCAAATTCTTGTCTTCTCATGCAATTGCTGAATATTGCACTGTTAAACTTTTAAAATATTTCACCCATGACATGACAGCATGAACTTCTATCTGGGAAAAATTACTTTTTGTAAATGGTGGTCAATTCAATGAAGTTTCCTTTTTGAGGGGAATTCTACATAGTTAATATACAGTATTGATTCTTATCTAAAAGGCTGAAGTTACACAGTGAGCAAAGGCAGTGTGAAACCATTGTATGAATTTGGGAAATGTTGGAAAATGTCTGGCAATAGTGGTGGGAAAATGTCTTTGGCTTGAACAGAAATTCTACCTTCAATAAAAGCAAGAACTTTCATTGTTGGTCTCTGAATACAGTTTGTCCTAGGCCAAAATCTTAGCTCTCACATTCCCTCTATTCTTTCTCCTGGTTCTTGAGCCAGATCTGCTAATAGTCATAGTTGTGAAAAGCTGTTGCAGTATTTAAAGAATTTAAAAAGTTGCAACTATTTGCAGCACTGTTTATGTAGTGGTATCATTGTCTGTCCAGTTATATCATTCTGTAATAATATATGACAAAAAAAATGCACTTTCCTATGTCAGTCAAAGCATTTCATACATTTTAATGCATTGAATCCTTAAATATCTTAAAGCATAGGTTAATGATATCCCTATTTTAAAGTTGAAAAACACAGAAATAGATCGGCATTTTTCAAGCACCTACAGACTCCAAGTATCTCATAAAAAAAAAGTATACAAAATCAGTGACATTTTTCTGACAGTGAAGGTCATAGTGAGTTGGGAGGGCTGCATTGCTTAACTGTGACAGTACCAGGAAAAAAGAGGCCCAGACCTTTGCCCTGCCTTTTCTCAAAAGTGATTTTAGGCCATGTAAAAGTTACGAAAATGTTATTAAATTGGCAACTGATCAACCATGTATGCTTTGAGCATAGAGAAATTAACAACACATTAGCAAGGCTAAACCTGAAATTAGAGCTTTATAAGGGACAGTTATCTGGCATCTAGAAGGGCAATAGAGATAACAGCTTTTTGTTCTACTGTCTTTGTTTGGACTCTAAATAGAACATGACAAGTCTTGTTTGTCATGAGCTCCGAAGCTCATAGATTTGTCTGTTCCTGTTGGCCAGATATGTAAAGGTTTCACTTTTATGGCAAAACCCTTAAGCTTCGGAGAGCACCCTTTCTCTGTCCCTGTTTATCTTCATCATTCTTAGGAGTGCTTCTCTTTTAGTCTATGTTTCCTTGTTCTAGAAAGACTGAAACTAACCCTAATGAGGTTACTGATTTTGGTTTATAACTAGAATAGAACAGAACAGAAAAATAGACAAGACTAGACTGGACTAGACTAGACTAGAAGGTGTAAACTCAGATTTTCACCTGAGTAAAGGCATAACGCTCTGGGGAGATGAACAGGAAAACCTTACTATGGCAAAGGGATTCATCTCCTTGGGAGACAGATTTTTCATAAGAAGTTTAAATGGAAGAAAGAAAGTTTCATGCTAACAATTTTTGCTGCTTTCACCTGGTTCAGATATGCCAAGTAGCAACTGCTTCATTCTTTGTGGCTTTAAGTCCTATTAAACTTCAAGTCGAGCTAGTGGAATTCCGCACTTGAAAAAATGATGCCCGTAATTCTCCTTCACCTCCAGTTTTGAGCAGCTGTGTGCACACCATCCGTCATTACCCAGGGAAGCCCTCACAGGGAGCCTGGTGGCAATGTCTTTCCAACACTGGGGTGACATGCCCACAACAGCTGAGGCTGGGAAGCAGGGCAGTGTCCTCTGCAGTGGTGAGGGGCCAGGGCAATGCCACAGCCTGCACCAGTGCCTCCAACCAGGGACAGACTCTCCTCTGGGAGGCACTGGGGATGGTTGGGTTTTGTGTGGTGAAAACAGGCAACCAAGTCCTGAATGTTAATCATGCCCCACTGCCTGCTTCCTTGTTTTTATCTCAGTAGGATTTTTCATCCTCTGAAAACAACAAAAAGATCATATTTTCCTTCAGTTTCTGAAACCCCATCCTTTTTTCCAGACTTTCCATTTCACGCTGTTTGAATTTTATTAAGATCTCTTTACACAAAAGCAGAGTACTGGCTATATGATGCCCTGAGGGATCTGAAAGGCTGTTGCCATAATGTCACAAAACTCTGGGGACATTTTATTTCCACCAGAAGCTCTTTGGAGGGCTGAATAAGGATATAATATATCTTAAATGTTTACAGCAGGGATCTTGATCTCCATTGGAATTTAATACAAAAACCTCTCTTTTTAATCTCTTAATTAGCACATCCCATTAACACTGATTAAATAATACCTATCTATAAAATGTATTTTATTTTATTTGTATTTTTCAATGAAGAAAACTGGTAATATTCCAGAATTATGGATAATGTTGTTAATTATATATTCTTAAGACTATGAATTTCTTTTCAATATCTCAGTTAATCATTACAAAGTGTTTTCAGCAGTTATTTTCCAGAAGCACCTCTGTTTACTGTTACTGCCTCTGATACTTTCTGTTTTTCCCATATACAGACATGCATAAATTCTTTGTATGAGGCTTACAGTAGCATGTGAAGCTAGTGAACAGAAAAGATTTTGTAAATGTTAATAAGGTTTTATTTTCACTGGTCAGCTTTGAAATTGGAAGCAACTGCTAAACTCTCAGCAGTCCCTTATATAGCACAGCAGTCCTGTTCAGATGATTTTTTTAATGAAATTGTTTAGGAAGCCATATTCTAATTTGACAAAAAGATAAGTCTCATGAAAAAAGTATTGTCTTTTCAAAAAGCTGCCATATAATTGTGTGTGTGTGCATTTAAAATATGTAGGACATATATTTAAATTATTTATTTATTTATTATTTTATTACTTAATTAAAATAATATAAATCTGTATTTTTATTTGATGGGATTTTTTTTTTGTAAAATTTAATCCATGAATAATCATACAGAATCTGGGACGCAAATTCTAAATATTTATTTAAAAACCTGTTTGAATGTTGTACTATTTGGGACACATTTTCCTAAAACTTTTCAATTCTGTATGTTTTGGTCTTTCTGGGACCACGCTGAAGGGATATTAACAAAATTTGATTTCCTTAAAAATAATGTAAACATCCATAACATTTTAAAATACCATAACTGGTATTTTAAGGCAAATCAAAATCTCTCCATTGTTGATGCATATTATGCATCAATGACTCAAGTCAACAGTTTTCTGTCACAGATAACTGAAAATCTTTACAGGAGGTATCAGACCAAATAAAAAGGATTTTTGAAATTCTATTTCTACTGCAAGTAGTCTATAAAAATATGTAAATCAGATACTGATAATAAAATGGAACAAATATAAGTACATTGAATTGCACCAGTGGTTAACAGTAGGTACATCCTCCAAGTAATGGTCACACAGCAATCTAACATTATTTTCTATTCCTATTTCCTGTATTTCCCAGGCCTTTTTGTCATTGTATTTACTATGTACCACTCTTCTTTCTTAGAATAATGCCACACTGATATCACAGATTAGGATAACAGCAGTTACTCTCTCAAAAGAAGAACACAAATTTTAGTTCTGGAGGGGTTTTTTTCATTATTTAATCTTCTTTCACAACAGAAACTGTTCCTATTCTCAAATGGACTGAATTGCTTTTGTAATTACCAGGATAGCTTTGGATGCTGCCTCACATAAATGTACTGACAGAGGTAGTAATAATTTAACCCTTTTAATGCTGTCTTTCAATACATCACCTTTGTAGTGATTAACCATAATGGCGTGTTTAGTTAGTCAGTGTTCTCTTAAAATGTCAGCTTTTCAAAGTCACAATGTACTACATATTTCTGGCATCAATTGGTTAAAATAATTAAATTTAGCTCCCACCTACTGGCGCAGACATTTGGAAAAAATGACAGAAATAACTGCCTCTATTACCTCAAGTTTTTATTCCATGCTAAAGCTTCTTTTTCACTATCCAGATGATGATTAAAACTGAATTGAAAAAATATGTTAATGAAGTTCTGCCCATCTCTTGGAATATGTCTCTCTCCTATGGTAAAAATAACTGCAGGTGTTAGGTGTTTGGAATTTCAGAGTTTAACTACATCTCTAAATTTGGCATTTGCTACTGTGAGGTATGCACTTTTTATAATAGATAAAAATTACTCAATACTGATTGTTTTTCTTTCTCTTGTGCTTAAATCTCCCTGCAGGATGTGTGACACAGGAGAAGGGCTGTTCACCTTTCAAACACGAGAAGGAGAAATGATATATCAGAAAGTCCATTCTGCAACACTGGCAATAGCTGAGCAACATGAAAGATTAATGATGGAAATGGAGCAGAAGGCAAGGGTAAGGTCCTTTTGCCAAAAGTCTTTAAACATATAAAAATTGGTAATAAACCAAAGTTGGTGGATTCAGCTGCAACAATAGAATCATCTGTGTGGCTAAGACAAAACAAACTTCCAGATTTATGTATTTTCATGGTCAGGGATCCTCAGTGTGTTCTGTACAATGATCTTTTGTAGGTAACTTTTTGGAACAGGGGTACCATTACAGAAGAGGTCCGTGGTTACGTTCCCCGAAATTGTGGCTCTGTTACTCAAAGATTAAACATTTAGCTGTTCTGTTGACTACTGATGAATGAGTTTTAATTGTTCCTCATGGCCTCACATGTGGGAAAAAAAAAAAACAACAGAATAAACACTTCTAGGTGACAGCAGACACATGCTGTTTTTCTTAACCCCTGGAAGAAATTACTTCCCCTACATTATAAATAGGAATGCAGTTGAGTTGAAATAGAACTATTTTATTATTTTGTGTTCAGAATTTCCAATTTGCACAAGTTGTGTTTCAGTGACTACTATAGAAAAATTTGGAGCTCTTTTAAGACAGCAAGAAAAAAGCTTTACCTGTATGATTATAAGTAGAGATGGTCTTTAATGATTGTTCTGGAAAGCTGACTTTCAGGCCAGGGAACCTAGTCTGTGTGCTTTTCTTCTGAGATGGCCATGATTCTCTACATGTCTTGTCCCCGAGACAGAGATTTCAGGTTAATTGTGTCATTTCCCTCTTTTCCTCATCCACACTGTACATGTCTCCAGTCATGCAAACATGACTTAAATGAATCTATCCCCTACACTCCACCAGTGTCAAACTACCTTTCTCACTCTGCTGAGACAAAGGCTCTTGCAAGGATAAACCTAAGACCCCAGTGTTCAACTTAATTATTCCTCAGATAAGTCAGAGAACCAATCAGAGAATGTTAAGGAATGGAACTGGACCTTAAAGATCATCTAGCTCCAACTTGCTCCACCATGGCAAGAGACACAATTTTCCTTATTCACTGAAAAACAAACTAGAAAAAGACTTAGATTTCCATGTCAAAAGTCTGCTGTGTTGAATGTTCCTGTCAGACTTTATACATCTGTTATGAGAACCTGAATTGGGAAGCCATAAAAAAAGGCATGTTTGCGGTGCTTTATGAAAAAAAGAAGATGGGTTTTTCCATAAAACTAGACAAAGTAGGAGCCTTAGCATAATAGTTGAGGTACACAAACTTTGGACAGGAAATTCAGTAAGAGGAGAGTTTACAATCAAGATTAATAAGGAGCAATTGCTGGAAAGTCCAACACAAGGTAGAATAAAAGGAAGACTGTGAAGTAGTAGATCTGCTTGCAAAAAAACCACTGCATTCTGCTGGCCAGAAAGTGATTGAAAAAAGGGAAAAAAGCAGGAAAAACACATCATTATTTTATAATGTGTTTGCTTTTAAAGTGTCTACAACCAGTAACAGAAATTAGAACATTTTCATGCTGCCGTAATAAATGCTTAGACCAGGATCATACAAGATTTTCCAGAACCATCACTTTCAGCTCTTCCACCCATCAGTTAGCAGCTTTGCTGCTTTGCAAAGCCATTTCCATTCTGCCATCCGATGACTTCCTTGAAACCATATTTATGAAGGCTGTGGCCATATGGTACGTAATATCAAACTCGGAGTGAGAGCAGGCTGAGAAATAGAAATGACTCATCAGCCACACTGTGTGTGATGTACTTCTCTCCTGGATGAGGCTGCTCTGCACGGGGACATCAGGAGAGGCTCACAAAGGCTGCTGTGGGCTGTGCAAAAGAGGCTGAAAAACCTGTTGATTTTATGCTTCAGCTAATAAACTAGTGTTAGTTTGGATTTGGAAACTCTGCTGCTTCTGACTGGTGAGGTGGTGAGCATTTAGGGGATCATGTGTGGCATCTGCAACATTTGAGTTTTATTCATTTTAGAATCAAAATCTAAAATATCAAATAGGTTAAGTACGTATTACATTCTGTTTGTATGTATACAAGTGCTATTGTATCTAATTCCAACAATTTCACCAAATACCTGTGTGTATTTTTTTCTGTATGACCTGAAATTGAAATACAAGCAAAAGAAAATTTTAAATCAGGGATTTAGTGGGTCTTCTTATCTATAGATCTGTACTTGGGGGATTTTGCTCTTTCCTGACCCTTTCTGTAATGAACAGCTCAAGTTGAACAACATTGAATTAAATGTTTTTTATATATAAATATATATACACGAAGATTAGAGAATTTTTTAAAAGTTAAGAAAGGTGAATGCTATATCCATTATCGTACAATTTAGAAAAAGAAAAGATATGCAACAGTAATCATTACTTCTTCCTTCCAATCATTAGAAGTCATTTATTAAAAAGGATTCCTGTGAATATTTGTGTTGTGTCCTAAATGTTAATGTGTTTTAGGTAATGAATATACTGAAGCTTCGTTTGATTTTTACCAGATTATAATAGGTTAGACTCTAGTATAAAGAATGAATACAGCTTATAAAAGAAATTAAAGTGAATTTATTTTACCAGAGCAACCTTGATGAACTATATAGATTAAGCTTAGCTTTCAAAGTAAATATACAAAGTGCATCACCTTGATAATACAGAAATAGCAAAAAAAAACCCAAGTACCAAACACACCCCGCCTCCCTGAAACAAATTCTAGTAGAGGAATAAAGATATTGCAGACAGCCACAGGCCACATTTACTCCATTTATGGAGGTCCCTGCACCAAAAATTCTGTTCCAGAATATAAACAATAAATTCATTTATATGCTAAAAGATCTTTTGTTCAGGCCAAGCAACATGCTGGATTACTGTTAATGAGAGAGAGACATGAGAAGGAAATTAATTCTTCCCATTACCTTTGAAGGTGCATGGGCTGGAAGCAAAAATGTTCCGTGGCAGCGTGTACAGTACCAAATTTGCCTCTTTGCCACCTCTAGCAGGAGAAGCCAAGTCAGTTTAAGCAGGCAGTCATGTGCACACTTTCATCTTCTGCCCATTTTCCTTTCGAATTATAGCACTGGAAGAAAGACCTGAAATAAGAGATCAGTAGTCACTGGCATAGGTGTGAATTTGAGCTTGTTATTGGTTTTACTGAGATCAAAGCAGACTGGATTTTATTCAAAAAATTCAGCAAAATGGACATTGATCTAATTTAGCTCAGGTGGTTTTCTTGATTGAATTTGAAATGTTGCATTGGCAGAGTGATAGTGTTTTATGCTTGCCTTGTTTGGGACAATAACAAATTTGAGCCAATCCTAGTACTTAAATTGAAATTCTTTTCAGGGAAATTGTTACCTGTTTATTCATTTATTTTAGTCTTTGCTTTTTCAATGGCTCATTGTGATACAGATGATAATTCCATTTTGTAGCTGTTTTGTGGGAGAGAGGGCAATATGGCAGTGGTTTTTAGTGGTTTTAGTTCCAAGATAACAAATTAAAAAGAACAATGACAGTCTTTCTATTTACATGCTTTTATTTTGTGCTGTTGTGTTACCCACAAGAGAGTTTCAGCAACTTTCCTTTTATCACCTGAACAAACTTCTTTTTTCCTCTCTCCCTCCCCGTCTCTGCCCTCTGACCCCTTGTTTGGTTGTTTGTTTGGTTGTTTGTTTTTTCTCTGTAGCATTTAGAAGTCTGGTTGGATTGTTGGTCTTGAACTTACTGTGCAAAAAGTAGTGCTAGCCTCAGGAATGACCTGTATCCTCCCCCACTGGCTGTAGTCTGATGTTGAACATTGAAGATGCATGTCTGAGTGTCTAACAGCCAGCTCTATCACCCCTTCCCATCCCCAGACTGGACTGCATGCTCCACTTCCTTTCTCTTAACTTAAGTGCTTATCTGACTGAGTCAATTCAGTTTGCTAGTTTGGCCAAAAAAAAAAAACAAAAAAACCCCACAAAACAGAAACATCTAACTAAAAGGAGCAAGCCTCTTCAGGTTTACTGAACTAAATTGGTTTACAGAGGCAGCAGCAAACCAATAGACCTTCTCAGTTATCCTATCCTGAGGAGAGAAAGAAAAAGAATAATTCATCCTCCATAAATGCTTTGTCTAAAAGAATGCGGGGTTTCCTCTTCCTTGCCATCAGGAGATGATGTTGGGTTTGGTGATCTTTTTTTAAAGAATCAGTATTCTGATGGTTTTTACACACGAGAGTATGAACAGTTGTTCTCAGCAGCACTTGTCTATCGAACCTCTACACCAGGCTGACAACATGGCATTGGAATTTTAATCTCTTATTTTCCTTTCTAATGCCAGCCTTGATCTTCTGCCATTTAACTTCCACTGAAAACACTTCTGATATAGCTTCTGCCCTCACTGTTGTTGAAGGGTAGAAAATGGGAGGTTAAGAGCAGTAGATTTCCTGTGTTATGACTACATATATGAGGGAGGAATTCTGAGGAAATACTTATACCTTGCTAGCTCTATAAATTACTTCTTTCAAGAGCTACCAGTAAAAACTTATTATGTAATCTCAAAAGAATAAAAATTTACAATGTGTAAAACAATGAGCCTAAATAAGATAGCACTAAAGTGGATGTTAGCCAGCTGAACTTAATCAAACATCAGTAAGACTGAAGTATAAATGCAGGAATAAATTATAATGGCCCAAGTTTCATAACTTATTATCTTTGGAAGTTTTCTATAACATTTGTTTTACTTCAGACAGCAGAGCTAAAAGCCATTTTAGATTGTGATCTTTTTAACATTTCCCAGAAAATAAACACCTTTATGAAACACTGCATCCGTATGTTTTTATTCTCATTATTTACAAGTCTTATCTTTAAAATTCAACTCAATATGAGTGAAAGAGTCATCATGATAGATTTCTGTCATTTAAAAAAAAGAGATAATATCAATGAGTTTATGTATTATTTCTTTAAAAGACATTANGACACCTTGTAGTCAGTAAAGAGGTGTGAAGATGAGATGTAAAGTCCAGATTGTCCAAGGAACTCCGTAGGTGGTTGGCATTCCTGGATCTTTGGTGTGTGTTTGAATGAAACCATGGAATAGGGAAAATCTTTACTATGGCAACGAAGGGTTTGTGCAGCTGCTCCTACAAAGTGTTGGGGGCGGGACAGAGCTGTTCCTCATGTCACAAACACTGCAGACAACATAAAGGTTTGTGGAGTGTGTAGGTAAGTGGTGTGGGTAGGTGTGAGAGCAGAGCTGGGAAATCCTTACATAAGAGTGTGTCAAATATTTTGGTAGCGGGTGATGTAATTTAAATGCTGCTTTGCCATTTGGAAACTAAACTTGCCTTGGAGTTTTGAATGTTTTCGAAGTGATAGTAGTCATGGGGGTTTGCATTCAGAGTATGGTGGGAAAGATTCAATTCTTCCTTTGTCTGACACAATTTTGAAATTTCTCTTATGCACAGCAATAGGGCGGGATGATCTTGAATGCAAAAAGGTACTCTAAATCTCTCCTATGGACTAAACCCCAAGTACCTTAGCACATGAATGTTCATCCTTGCCAAGAAATTACTCTCATTCTTTTCTCTCTAAAAATTTCTGGAATATTTTGTATACTGTAAACATGTCCTTATAACTTTTTGTCTGTCATGCTACCTAAGACTCAGATTGAAATCTGCCTTACTGTTAGTATAAACTAGAAGCTCAGCCAAAATTTGTATTTAAAGTTTTGCAAAGGCGTCTCACAGCTGAGATGATACAATTATTTATCTGCATGGAGCCTGCTCCATCCTATGAATCCATCCTGAACCTGCATACATGAATCCTATCAACACTTGTTTCCCCTGTTCTGTTCCCCTCAGTTACATGTCTGCATGCAGCTGGACTGCACTGTGAATGCTTCTATTAAAGTCACAGCAGTCTGGTTAGCTTGTTTAAATGCAGCAAGGTAAAGATGTCTTTATAGTAAGATATCCAAAGATGCAAACCCTCCTGAGAATTTAGCATGTAAGCACTTGAAAAATCCCTCTAGCCACATATCTATATTTGTGGGCACTTTTTAAAGAGCTATTTCTTAGATGTCAGATATCATTTATTTCAACTTTACGAAGTTGCTTTTGAATATAAGAGGATTTGAAGGTTGGTGACATAAGCAAATTTGTAATATTTTATTTTGTTCACTTTTCTTGTGCTTTGCAAAATATTGCATGTTTACACATCTAACAAAGTAGTTGGAAGGGCACTGTCAGGCTGAAATTTATGTTTGTTTCCAGAAATGCAGAAAACGAAGAGCCAAAGAACTTTTCCCTAAACAAAATTGATGATTTGTTTAGCAGTCTTATTTGCTAAAAGCTGTGGGTGATACGAGCTATAAATTAGGAATGGCTGCTGTAATTATGTGCTGGTTGTTGCATGTCTGACTGAAGCCCAGCCCTCCCCTTAACTAACCTCAGAGAAGCATTTAATATGGAAGGGAATTTTCCTTTGTATTGTGGGCCTTTAAACAAGCTTGCTTGTGTAACTGTGCTGGTAGGTTCACGTCATTGAACTCTCTCAACAGAGAAGCAGGTTAATGTTGACATAAGTATTACTAAAAAATAATCCTCAAACCATTTCACCAGGGGGCTTAATTTCATATTGATCTCATATCTGCTATTTTCAGAAAACTGTTTCTTATAAAATGAGGCAACTATAGAGCTTCTATTATTATTAGCAAAAATAATAGCTGATGAAGTTATTCAATGTTCTCAGGAGACAGGTATAATTATAATATTAATGGTAATGAGTAAAATGCGGCACAGAAAGATTAAGGCCAAACAGCTGTATAAGAACTGCCCAAGGTCATAGAATAAGCAGCTGTATGCTAGGCATAGCACAAAAACAAAACAATAACAGAACAAATCCTGAATCACAGTCAGTTGCTTATTCACAGAAGAATTGCCTTCTGAAAAAAGGTATTTTTCACTTGGTTTTCATCAGTCTTTTGAATTATAGCATCATTTTGTGTCTCTTGTCAAGCAACGCCTTCCTCTGTTGCAGTAACTCTTTTTAGGAGTTCTTTATATCACTCAAGGGAATAGTTAAGGCTTTGTCTCTGATTAATAGAAAACGTCTTTATCAATGATTTACAGAGGGGCACAGTGCTTTTCAGAGAATAGGAGAATTATAAAAAGTAATAATCTGAGAAGGGATCAAAAATTCTCATAACAGCCCTAAAGTTACTTTGTAATTCCCTCCTGTGCTTTTTGTGCTTTGGCTCATCAGGTGCTTGTTGGTAGGACAAAAATTAGGTGAAGTTCAACCTATGTCTGCATTTTGTGGTTTTTCTTTGTTCTATTACTTTTTATAAAGATGACAGGGATTTTAACATGAAAATTATTTGTAATCTCTCTGATTAGGTTTAGACTGAAGACTGAATACCTAAAAAAGTCATATCTGATATACAGAAAACTTTTCCAAGTACATGCAGTGTTTTCATATGTATTTATCAGAGCCTATCCAGATAGAAGTTGGTTATGTTCTTTTTTTCTCTCAGCTGTGGGTAATTGTTCTTATTCTACTGATGCCAGCCATGCCAAGAGTTTTTATTTATCAGCTGTGCAGAAATCTAGTTGAGAAATGTTAGGCAGTAGTGAAGACTATAGACCCTGTGCTGTTGGTTTGACATTATTTCACTAACCACAGTAGCTGTCTTACACAAAGACATGCAGCTACTGCAGTCAGCAAAATGTCAGTTTGACTCAATGGCACAGCACATCTCATTAGCTCTCAAGTTTTCAAACCCATAGAATATAGGATCAACAATACTGGCATTGAAAGGGTGGTCAGCTTACCTACTTGCCGGTAGAGTACCAAAACTAGATAAAGTTTTATCTAGGGTCTTATCCAGTCAAGTTTTGAATACCCGCAGTGACGCAGATTATGGGCACTCATTCCAGCACTTGGCTGTTCACACTGTGAGGGATTTTTTCATTAAGTTTGTCTCAAATTTCCCTTGCCACAGCCTGTGACCTGTTGACTCTTGTCCTTTCACTGTGCATCTCTGGTAACAGTCTTCTCTGGAACATATTTTTCAGAACAAAGAGTTAAAAAATGGGTTTAGATTTTTTTAGCCTTTGCTTTCTCATGGTGGATAAACATTAGACATTTAATCCAGCGTCACTGATCGTATTCTGCTTCTTAGAGGTTCTTTGCCAGGCTCTCTCCGATTTGATATTCCTCTTGTGCTTGGGCCCAGACCTGAAGACTTTGTGAGCATAGCTAAACTTCTAGATGTAGTTTCTCAATTGCCAAATAGGGGGGAAATGTGACTTCTCTGGTTGTATTGGCTATGCTTTTGTTCATGTGGTCCAGTGTGTCATTAGCCTCCATCACTGCATAGATACACTGGTCATTCACATTATCACCAGGACAGCTAGTTCCTTTTGGCAAAGTTTTTATCCAGCAAGTCAGTCCCCAGACTGTACTTGTGTGCAGTTGCCCTGGCCCAGTTGCAGAATTGACATCTGTCATTGCTGAACTTCATGACAGTCCTGTCAGCCTTCCCCTCTGCTTTGCTGAAGTCCCTCTGAATAGAAGCCCTCTTGTCTAAGTATTTGACTGTTCCTCCTGGTTTGATGTCATACCCAAATTTGCTAAGAGTCAGTTCTGTCCCACTGCCCACATTGGTGATGAAGATGTTGAATGTAACAAAGTACTGTTCCATCTCATCTGCAGGAATAGGTTTTTCAAAAATATTTCAGTTCTGCAGCATTCAGCAGCAAGGAATTAATGAAGATTTTCCATGCTATGGCAGAAACATCCATTTCTCTGTTTCTTATGACTGTCTCAGGGTAAAAGCTGCTAGTCTCATAGCATATTCAGTCTGTCAGAATCCATTTCCATAAAGGCAGCTGCCAGGCAAGATTCATATGGATTTGTATGACTGGCTGTTGAATGCATATCTCTACAGTCTTTGTGATTCAAAATCCATTGATAAATCAGCAAGGGTTCTTCTCTTCACTATTCTTAACCATTTCCTTGTAGGATATAGTGGTAAAAGTTGCAATTGTTACTACCTGAGAGATTTTGTAGAATCCTTTGTAAAATGATGGTATTTCTGTGATGCATTCCCACATATTTTTTGGTGCTCACTTTTACATACATTTTGTATTACATGAAGGAAAAAAAGCAATGGAGTTACAGATTTCCATGGCAACGGGTATAATTCTATTTCCTTTGTTTTGTGAAGCTGAAACAGCCAAAGGATTGTTTCGTTAAATAGCAACTATGGATTTGAAAAAGCTTGAATTATATGGCATGTGGTCATGTATGTACAACTTCTACTGTGCTGAGCAACTTTTGCCAGCAGAAAAAAAACACCTGTTTTTTGTCTGAAAGTGAAATTAGATGAAGAAAGGTAAGGATTTATTGGTAAGGATATGGTAAGGATTTAAGGATAATGGTAAGGATTTTTTGGGCTGATGCAAGTATATGGAAAGATAAAGCAATCTATGAACACTTCTCTGTCTCCCACCTTTCTCAACTGAATTCCTGATTTGCAGCTACTTCTGCTATATTAATAAATACATATCACCAAAAATTTCACTGGCTTCTTTTATATACAGAAACTTGAATTGTGATTCAGAGAATTGTGTCTCTCACTACAAGTTGTTTCTGGGCCACAAAACCCCAAATATTTCCAAATATACACTACTGATATTTATTTAGAAGTGTATGCATTGCTTTTTAATCATCACTTATTTCAATTTTAGAAGAACAATGTCAAGAGTGCTCTGGCTGTATCTATCTATATACATGGTCATGGTGTGATCCCTGTGTACAAGGACACACAGTGGAAAAGAATAGCCCTTTATTTTTATATACCATCTTCTCAGTTAATTTTAAATCTTAAGAACTCATTAAAGGCCATGCAGCTACTGAAGTAAATATTTAATTATTTATTAATAAATAACTTTAATTTAAATGAATGTGTGTTAATAGGTGCAGGCATATACCTACCTTGCCCTCCACTCCCTAAAGTACAGTATGTTTCAAAGCTAAAACTTAATAATTTACATTCATGTGCATCACATATATATAACTAGCCCCAGTATGTGTGATTCAAGATGCATTTTAAATGTCTAAAAGTAACTAGTTAAAAGGAAGGAACCATGTTCTTTTGGGAGATATTGAGGAGTCATCTGAGAAAACTTTCCTATATAATAGTAATTTTAATGTATTCTAGATTTACTATTTCTTGTTTTTAATTGAAATATCTTTGTATGACATATAAAACTAACTTCTGAAAATGTCAGAAAGTAGAGGTCAGCCAGACTATGTGTGTTACTGAATACTGGAGTCACGCACTGATAAGCTTAATGAGGAATATTCATGAAAAGTTATTGATGATTACTGTTTCAGAAAATATTCAGAAAATTGTCTTTCTGTTGTTTTATTAAAGTTCATTGATCAGCAATTTCTGTATACTGAAATGAAGAAGCTAAAAGAAATGTGATTTCCACAAATATGTGTAATTGGAAACTACTGATCTGTTTTAGACAATAGGAGAAAAGCTTCTTGAGAAATCTCATGAGGCCCAAGTCATTTGCTTTATTAGAAATAATGAAAGTCAAATAACTGTGCAGTGAACAGTGAATATAGATTGTAGCATTTTTAGGAATCCAGTTGTTCAGCCCCAATCTTGAATAAGTCGGATTCTCGCAGCTGGGAACAGTCTGTGTTCATCCATATTTCATCTTTCTTCCCACATGCTAGAGAGAGGTTTTCAAGTCTGTTCTCCACCAAGAGACATTTTTCATGCCATGGCTTCTACCACACCAGTTCTAAAGCAAACTTCTGTGAGGTCAGAAGGACTGTCCTTACAGTACTCTCAAGTAAAACACTGAGACTTCAAATGTCCAAAATATCTGTTTAAGATATGTCATATCTTTTGGCAAGTAATTCCATGAAAAAAAATCTCATACTTTGAAGACTTTGCCAGAGCATTTCAGGTTGAGGTTAGACACTAGTAGTTTTGTAAGAGAGAGGATTACTCAGCAGAGCAAGGAGACTAAAAGACAGAGGAAGGAGAACAAGAATTGCATGTCAGCACTAAGAGCCAGCCTCACTATTTTTAGCTCTGGCTTGACAAACCTCATGAAAAAGCCCCTTCTGGAACTCCATAACTCTCAGGATGAATTACGCAGAGAACACTTGCTCCAAATGAAGAAGACAAGCCTTTGTTGATGGTCTCTTTCTTTGATCTCTGTAACTGATGCATTTCAGTTCATTCTTTTCCACCTCAACTTACTTATCCTTACACTGCTCAGAAGACACATCTGGGACTCTCCCTGTTCAGTAAAACCTTCTCTATAATTTCGGAAATTGCAATCACAGACCGGTTGAGGATGAAAGGGACCTCTTGTCCAACTCCCCTCGCTCAAGTAATGCCATTGAAGCTGTTTGTCCAGGACCATGTCCAGATGGCCTTTGAATATCTGCAATATGAGAGGCTTCACAACCTTCCTGGGCAATCTGTGCCAGTGCTTATTCAACCTCATAGTAAAGGTGTTTCCTGATCTTCAGTGGGAATCTCCCGTGTTACAGTTTGTGCACATTGCCTCTGGTCCTGTCACTGTGCACCGCTGTAAAGAGCCTGGTTCTGTCTTCTTTGCAGTCTCCCATCAGGTGTTTACAAACATTGGTAAGATGAAGCCTCCTCTTCTCAAGGCTGAGCAACCCCAGCTCTCTCAGCCTGTCCTCATAGGAGAGGTGCTCCTTCCCACTGATCATCTTCATGGCCTCCTCTGGACCTGCTCTAACAGGTCCCTGTCTTTCTTGTGCTGGAGCCCTTAGAGCTGGATGCAATGCTCCATGTGGGGTCTCACAAGGCAGAATAGAGAGGGAGAATCCCTTCCCTCAACCAGCTGGCCCAGGTGTGGCTGCCATTTTGGGCTGCAGGCATACATAGCTGGCTCCTATTTCATGGCAACAGAAAGGACAATCGATATCTGCAAACAACGTCTGTGCAATACTGGATTCTCTATCTTGCATATATATATATACATACAGGGATTTCTTGAAGAAGTTAGCTCATCTGTGTTCATTTCCACTAAGACCTGCAGTATAGTCAGGCTTGAAATAGTCTCAGCTCTTTCCATGTTGGCATTATCTCCCATGTTATTAGTGAATAGTTTTATGCAATGAAAAGTGGATAAAGTATTTATTATGTAGAGTAAAATGGCTCAAACCTTTGAAAAATGTAAGAACTTGAGCTTCTATGCTCACACTAATTATTATAGTTTTCAGGAAACTTCTTTCACAAAAAGAACAAACCCACAGTTTTGTTACGGAATATGGGTGAAGACATGTACCTTACTGACATTCAACAAACATAATCCCAACATGCTGTAAAATGTATCTGATTTTCCTCCAACATTAATCTGTTCTGTCTGGCAACATTGATCTATTATGAGCTTCTTTTAGAGGAAAGAAAAAATAAAAGAAAAAAACCCAACACACTTCCACCAGAAAAGGAGCAAAGTGTACCAGTTCTTTCTTTATAGTGTGGCCAAGGAGACTACAAAAAAACAATCAGCCCCTTTGAATCTCCCTTCAGAATCCTTTTCTTCCACCACTTCTTTATTGCTAATTCACAGTGTTATTCCACCACCAAAGAATAATCATCATCCACCCTGGCACCACAAAACAGTGTTACTATTTTGATTTTCTTTTTTTGTCCATAATTGATTAAGTAACTCTCCAAAAGGTAAAAGCAAGGTTGGAATCACTGCTGAAAACCTTAATGCTAGAAATATATTGTAAAGGCTGAAATCACTGAAATTACTTTTACAGATAGCTTTTCTACAAGTTTTTTCATTAGACTTGTGAAGTCATATATTGGTGAGGGTTTTGCCAGTATTATGTATTCTGTCCGGAGCGGCAAGCTGGATAAAAATGTAAAAATGTAAAGCAGTGAATAGCAAATAAATAGTATGCTGATACCTATAAATGTTTGTATTAATAGTAGACATATTTAAGTAATGAACACAGTCCAAATAACCTATATATAAATGACCATAACTATGTTCTAAGCAAGGTAATTGATCATGAACAAAGAGCTAGAGAAAAACTCTAACCAAAGAGTGTTAGTAACACATCACCAAAGGAAAGAATTTTCTCACTGGAATTTCATAGGACTGGATTTCATAAGACTTGATTTCCATAAAACTGGATTTCCTGCATCCAGTTTTATTAAGTATTTTCAAAGAGGGATCAAGGCTCAGCCTCGTTATTAGACTTCCAGATCTTACATCTATTACAGTGTGGATCAGTGAAAAGACAGAATTCGAAATTACAAATTGGAAAATTGTTTGGAGCAGGGGAATTGATTTAAACAGAAACATGGGCAAACCTGTGCTGAAGAAGGAACAGTCGGCTTTACAGTACTGGGTAAGAACTGGTTTTTGTAAAACAGATTTATGTGTCATAGTATACAAGTTGAATATGGGGCAAGAGTTGCTGCTTTTGCAAAAAAGACAAACATGATACCCTTTTTTTGGTCGTGATGAGAAAAGGAGAAAACTTACTTTAAAAAACCCAAAAACTTTTGTCTTGCTTGTTCTCTAACTCGGGTGATATCTGAGCTGGTGCTTCTTACTAGATTGTGTGATTCTTAAGCTCTAGTAATTTTTTACTGTGAATACCAGTGAAATGAGTCTGTGTCAGCTAATTGACACTTGTGAGGTGAAATATATTTCTTAAGCCCTCTCTCTCTTCAAGGCATAACACACAAAGTAACCTTCTTTAAAGTTAGAAGGAAAAAAAATCTAAATAATGGTATTCGATTCATATTTCTAGACTACAACTCTCGTTAGTTTTCTGTGACCTAGTTCTCTTGCTATTTGTTTAAAGACACTAATGAGAATTTTAAATGAGACAGAGGGTTTTATCCATAATAAACTAACCTATTTTCAGAGCATATCTGTAAAAAGCAAACTGTCCTTATTGTAGACTAAAAAAAAATGAGATGAATTATAATTTGCTCAGTTTGTCTCCTCAAGCCAAATGTATTTTCTGTCACCTTCAGTGTTTTGACTTTTTAATGAAAAAAAAGGAAAAGAGACAATAATATGCTAAAAAGATCAAAGCTCACAACACTAATACAGTTACCAGGCTCCATTCTTGGAATTGTGTTCATTATTGATATCAGAGTAACAAATCTATTGAAGTCAATGGAGATGGCCTATGGGAATTAAAAAAAAATTTAGTCCTTAAGCCTTTCATAGAAGAACAATAATGAAAAATATGGGAAACTTCTTACAGTGACACATTAATAGACTTTGGGGGTTTTTATTAATGTCTATTTTAATCAAATAGACCTGTAAGAATAATAAAGTTGTCGTTGGCAAAGCAAAGACTTCATGTGACTCAATATTTTGGATATTTTGGCTTTGGATATTGGATTTGGATACAGGAAAGAAATGCAATGTTCACTGTATGAAAGGTATTTTATCAGACAGATTCTGGAGGAAATGGATGAAGCCTAACTACTAGGTGTATCATGTCAGACAACAAAATGCTTCAGTGATATTTGGGTTTTTAATATTCCCACCATAAAACTCCCTGAGTTAATATGGTTTTGATGCACGCATTTCTACCTTTCACCTAAGTTCTAATTCCATTCTCACTTTCTACCTCATGAACAGGGAAAAAAATCTAGATTGTGTTTTTTATTTATTTATTGATGAAGTCTCATCAGATTTGAGAAATATTTGCAGCCAAGTCATTTTAGATGCATGTTTAATTTGGTACATTGCTTTTACCTTCCTCCATTAAGACCAGTACATAGATGCAACACAGTAAAACAACGCTCTGTGAAATCAGAGAATGCCTTGGGTTGGAAGGGACCTTTAATGGCCATCTAGTCCAATCCCCCTGCAATGAGAAGGAACATCTTCAACTAGACCAGGTTCCTCAGAGCCCAATCCAACCTGACCTTGCATATGTGCAGGGATGAGGCATCCACCACCTCTCTGGGCAACCAATGCCATCCCCAGCAGAAAAAATTCCTTCCTTATGTCCAGTTTAAATTTACGCTCGTTTAATTTAAAGCCTTTACTCCTTGCCCTGTTACAAGAGGCACGTGCTAAAAAGTCTGCCCCATCTCTCTTTTTAGGTCCCCATAAAGTACCGAAAGGCCACGAAAAGGTCTCCCTGAAACTTTCTCCCTGAACATCTCCAGTCTGAACCCCAGTTCTCTCAGTTTGTCTTCACAGGAGAGGTGTTCCAGCCCTCTGATCATTTTTGAGTCCCACCTCTGGATCTGCTCCAGCAAAATCCTGTCTTTGTACTAAGGACCCCAGAGCTGGGCACAGTACTCCAGGTGGGATGTCGCCAGAACAAAGTAAAGGAGCAGAATCATCTCAAATTCATTCCCAGAGAGAAACTTTTATTTCTTCTATGTGTCTTTGTTACCTTTGTCATAATGGGCCCTTTCTGTACAGTTGATGCTAGTGCATCTGAACCTGTTTTGCCAGCTCCTGAGAAAAATGTGTTGGTGTTGGAAACAGCTGAATATTGGCCTGTTATCTAAGAAGAAATGCAAACTCAGAGATGTTGTTTTAATTTTCCAGATGGTAAACAGGCTTAATGAGATAGGTGAAATGATTTTTAAATATATTTTTAACTGTTACATGTCTGTTAAATTAAGGACAGTAATAAATCTGTGCAGGATGGTCTACCAGCTTTGAGAAAAGACAAAAATTTAAGGGTTATTTAATTCATTTTCCATAGTGAAAAGTTCTCTGTTTCCATTAGCTGCTTCAAAAAAAGTGTAGAGGAGAAACCAGTTGTTTTTTAACAAGGCATAGTAAAAATACAAAAGGGAAGCATATGGAGGACAAAGTCTCTGAACTTATAAGTTTGATCTCTTTCACTGGTCTAGAACACCAGAGGTCTTCAACCTGAATGTCTAATAATTTAACAGTTAAGCAGTTTTGTAAATCTTCCTTGATTTAGAAGTTGTTTGGTTGGTTGGTTTTTCTATTTTAGCTTTGTTAACTACTAGAATTTAATTTACAGTTGAGGAAAACAGATTCTGAAACAGTTGATCTCTGTACTTTAAATATTAGTTTATCGTGTAATTATTAATATACCAAAGAGCTATTGTAGTAGTACATGAACAATTGATTATATGGATGTTTTAATGTGTTTTCTTCAACTTGGTTTCCAGTTTTTTTTATCTGAAACATCCACAGTGTAAAATATAAGATGTTCTCCAGAGAAAATAGGTTTCTGTCAATATAATATCCAACAATTTTCTTTGAACACAGGAATATTTTTACTAATAACAGTTTGTAGAAGTAAGCATTCTGTCATTGTCAATTACATTTGATCAACAATGTGATTTTTATATGGATAAAAAAGATTAAAAGAAAAGTTATAGCTGGTGGTAGTCTACTATTCAGTAAAAATAACTTAATGGATAAATTAATACTTTCATCCTTTATATGACATACAAGGTAATAAGATCTTCAAATCCAAAGGTTTACATTTCCATTTTAAAGTCTCAAATTAAGAACAAAATTGATATTTTATTTTAAAGTTTGTTTGGGTTTTGTTTTTTTTTTTTTCTGAGGATGATATTATAATAAACTAGAAATCATTTTTTTCTCTATGGAGTCCCCAGAGAAATATGGTTCACCTGGTCCTATTGCAGTTAGCATATGGTGATAATTCTTACCCAACAGTTGATATCGGAAGTTGTTTCTTAGTTAGAATATCTGAGGAAACAAAGTATTGTCAAACAAATGCTTGCAGTGCAGTCTTCTGCACTAGAGAAGTTCTTACCTTATTTTATAATGAGAACAGATTTTTTTTTTAATCCTCCTAAATCTCTAATGTGTGGAAATAAAGTTCTTCTGCATCACTATTGGTCAGATCAGATAGGAGCTAATCACCTCAGATGATGATACATTTAACCACTTCCATTCAGTCCATGGATTTAGCTTTGAGATAATAAACTGCAGTGGTTTAGAAAGTGGTTCTATTTACTGGAATTATTTTTTTTCAGAATGCATACTAAGAAAATGTTTTGCCTTTAATTTACCTTTTGAGTGAATACATTATGAATAAATCATTGGTAAACTGAAGTTAGATGATTTTATGTAATTTTCTTCTTCAGCAAAATCACCCTTGTTACACTTGCTATACAAGCATGGTAAAATAATATAGAGGGTTTGTTACTGTCCTGATCTCTACAATAAAGGAAATTCTGTGTATCAGTAAATTTTAAATCCCCAAGCCTCCCTAAAATTTGAATTCTTGTGATAATGCTTTCAAACTTTTTTTAAATGGACTAAATCCTTCTGCAAGCTCTTTACTTCATATCAAATAACTTCTAGTGATGATCTGCACCGCTGACAAATGAAATGTAATACTTGACTATAAATGACTATAAATGAAAAGAGATTAGCTGTAGACTGGGAGTTATTTTGATGACAGTTCTCAAGAAAACAAAAGAAGTAATTACAGTAGATTGATCTGAAGCAAAACATATTCCATGCATCAGTTTGTGTTAATACTCAAAATTTAAATAATTTTAGATCTTTGAGTGGATACTGTCTCTAAATATTTTTTCTGGGTTGGGGGGGAGAAGAAATTTAAATTACAGAATAATATGAGCTTGTACAGTTGTACAAAGCCCTTGTAGAAAGGGCTTTTTAAATTTGACATGATTCTGAATGAGGAATCCCTAGGAACTAATGACTAAACCTACAGTAAATGATCCAAACCTTGAATACCTTCTGTTGTGTAGCTGAACTCTCTGTAAATGAGTTTCTAGGCACACCCTTGCAGAGTACCATCCTGGTGTCTCCCCTGAAACTAAGGTTTTTCATTCTAAGTCTTCAGACATAATTGATCCTTCAGTATTGATCTTTTCAGACATTCTCCGAGAAAATTATGCTCACAGTGTTATGGTGATTTGTTAGATCCCAAAAATTATTGATCTCATTTTATATTCTGTAAAGCCAGAGATACAAAAAATTTGCAGGTGCATTCTCTTTTCTTCTAGACACAGAAAGCATAACAGGAATATCCATAGATGTTGCCAGAATGCACAATTATTCGTCTTCCTTTTTTCTCTGTGGTGTTGTCTTGTCTTTCACTCACCTTAATAGTTTGTTGGAGACAGATCTCTTTAATAAAGTTGTCATTCCTCCTGTCAGGTTTCTGTGTTGTAGCTCTTGTACACAGGGACACTTACCATGCAATTCACAATTTCAGTCACATGATGTCCCGCAGACCAGGAAAATCTGCTCCTGAAGCTGGAGCCTGCTACTGGTGATGAGATGCCTCCCCTTCAAAGGAGGATTAGAAGATTAATGACTCTCCATTGCTAATTCTCTGCTGGTTGTCTCAGATTCTCTCTTAGCATCATTCTGGGTATTCAATCCAATATGCAGGCTAAATGACCAAAAGGAAATGTGATTGCAGAGGGCTTTTAGAATTCAGGCATAAGTTAATCCATCATTATCATAAAGTTAAAGAAGAAAATAACAAAACACTGGCAGCAAGAAGAATAGCTGTAGATAAATAGGGACATATTTTGATGTCCTAATATTAACCTCTGCTAATGAACCTATAGACCCCGATACAATTTTGCAGCTTTTTCCTGAGCATTCACAGTGCTGATGCTTGTAACATAGTTTAAACGATAGTATAAAACCTGTGCTAATTCAGAAAATGGTATGTTCCTGACAACATAGGTTCAATTTATAGTTTTGAGATTATTTGTCAAGTATGCGTATGTGTGACCTTCTGTTTATCTTTGCTTTGGCTTTTAGCTCCAGACCAGTCTGTCTGAACCAATGACTTTATCCAAGTCCATCTCACTTCCTCGTAGTGCATATTGGCATCACATCACCCGGCAGAACAGCGTTGGAGAAATCTACAGTTTACAAGGCAAGTTGCTTATATTGCCATATCCATTAGCTTCTTTCCATTTCGCCAGAATTCATGCAAATTGCTTTTTATTTGCACTGGTTATTTTCTCTCCATTTCATTTTATCAATTGTCAGAAACCTCAGCAGGATTCCCAAATTTACATAAAACAGGTTTCTTTTAGTCATTTTGTAAACTAATGGTGAAAATTATTTCCAGAATCACCACATAAAGCTGGATAGACAATTTGGCTCAATATAGCTTCTCAGGAGCTAATGAACGTCAGGTTGTTTTAGCATTTTCTACCAATAAGATGGGGCAAGTATTTGGGCAACCTCAGGGTGCCTAATTAAATCTACATAAAGTGGCTATATGAGTTGCAAGATTAAAACAAAGTAATTCTAGGAAGAAGAGCTATTCTTGGTAAATTTGCTTGGCAAATCACATATGTGAACTGTTGACTCTACTAACTTACAAGCCTTCAACAAATCATCTTCTTCTGTCTATGGTTTTCTTTCAAAAGTTTAGATTTGCTAAAGCCTTTAAATGCTATAATTAGCATAACTTGATGATGATGATTCACTGCTCCTAAGATGAAATTGATTTGTATCTTTTAGGAAAATGAAATTATTGTTACATTTAAAATGTAGACCTTTTAAAAATAGCCTTTCGTAAACATATCGCTTTGTATTATTTCTGAAGACCTTAAGGATTTTGTTTTAGTTCTTTCTTAATAATCCATTTGCATAAACAATTTACATTTAGATAGGAGGTTAGAATCTGCCTACAAGCAAGAGTACCCAGTACAAGGAAACAGTAGATATTTTGACAAAAATACATGAAGTGCTGTATATAGATGAAGGACATTGAATGTTTTGTTTTGTAAATTATCACATAAATTAAAACCAGCAGGTGAACTGTGCATTCAGTGGGTGAGTCATTAAAGGGTACGGCATTTGTTTCCATCATTCTCCATAGAGCAAAGTTAATTTTTAATCATGGTTATAGTCTTACATTTAAATACCAGTAATGGAAAAAAGAAAATTATCTTCCAGAAGCTGTTTGTGAAAGAAGTTGTATTTGTACATCACCCTACAGATATTAATCATATCACTGATATTTTTTTCATGGACACAATAAGAATGCAAAAAAGAAGTTTCTTTGCAGAGATGTGAGATTTCCTCTTCTTGTGTTCTTGGTGTGTCTTTTCTTCACCAGCAAAATAATAAATGTGTTATATTCACTCTCTACAATATTTTCTTCCTTATAAATGGCCTTCAAAATAAAGGAAAGCAAAACTTTATATATAAGGTAATAATTAAAATATGTATACCACCTAGCTGTGCAGGATTCGTCATATTGGAAGAGTATTATTAAAAGTGCAAAAATTTTACTTTCTGGAAGTATGCAGATTTTATTCACATTTCCACTGAAACATGGGACTAATAAATATTTCAGAACTTAAGATTTTCATTTTTCCTACATGTACTATGATGACTGAAGCTTGAGAAAGTTGATTTCAGGAGAGACTAATTCAGTCTTACCAGTGCATCCAGAAGACTCTGACTGCAAAACTTTTCCATGCGAGACTACCATTCATTACCTGTAATGAAAATCTCTTTGAACCTTCTGCTGCTATTACTAATTAAAATTACTAATTAAAAGCAATGAATTTGTACAAAAAGTGAAGTGAGGGCAAAGTACACCTTTTCCTCCTAATACCTTGTCATACCAACAGTCTTTGCACTGCAGGGTTGTCAGAGCGTCAGCCCATGGAAGCTTCGTAGATGTGGGTGGAAAGTGGGTAGCAAGGAAGCGGATTGCAAGCATCACTTGAACCCTCACTATAGTAAAGGAGCTGCTGCAGAGGGAAGAATCCCTTTCTGCTGCTGTAATCTCCTCTGAGCTTCAAAAGGTGTGCTACACCTTCAGAGAGGAGACGTTTTCTTTAAAGAATGGTCCATCAAACTTAGTTCTGCCCTTCATGGGTATTTATGACAAAGCTTTGAACATTCAAGAAAGAAATTTGAAAATTCTCCACATACTTCTGAATATTTCATAAACTCCAAAGTGGAATAAACAGAGTGGTGTCTACCTATATCCAGGTGACTATCAACATCAGTAAAGTAGTAGCCAAGCTCACTGCCAAGTACAAGTGTTTCCACGGTGGCAATTATTTCAAAGTTGAAGTCTGAAGTGACTAGAATTTAATTAATAACAGCTGGTGATATATAAGGAGAAACGAATATGTGCTCATACTACCTTAGATAAATTGGCTCTTTGGGAGCTATTTAGCAGTCAAATTTAACTTAATTAGTAGTGTGTGTTGATTTGATAATGAATATCCTATGGAGTAAGAATGTAGTGGGTTTTGTCATTTTTTTGTTTTTTAAAAACTACATTTCAGATGAAAAAAGGCACTTCAATCAATGAGTGTTGTGTCTATTATGCTCCATTAGCCCATGAAAATAGTTACATGTAAAGACCTGTAGAGATTAATATACACAATAATAGAACTAAAGTAATGCAGGTTGCACAAAATATCTTAAAATGAGATGGGTTAATTTCTATTGATAATCATCCAAATATAGCCTTTAATTGCAGTTAAGAAATGAAATAGTGTCCCTAAATATTTTTTATCAAAGAGTAATTTAACAGAGGAAAAGGAGCTCCACACCATTTTTGTGCATACAAGTATGACATGCATGAATTGCATGCTTTCATAAATAGTTCTAAAAAAATTTGAGCCCAACAGAAGATAAATGTTAATTTATATGTTATGCTATCATACATCAAGATCTAAAAGATGATGAAAATGGGAAGCCAAGAGCAACCTTATTAACTGAAATAATGGTTAAGAAGAAAAAAATAAAAGAGCCATAAAAGCATGTAAAAAACATACAGGCATATGTTTCCTTGTAATTCAGTGTTTCCTGTTTATACCTACCATAAAATTTAGCACCATTACACAAGATATTAAAAACTGACAAACAAAACACGAGTTTTTATACATCAAAAGGTATTAAGGAGAATTCATCTTCTTTTTTTTTTGTTGGTTTGTTGTTTTTTTTTGATTCTGCACTTAGGCTTTAAATCTGCTTGAAAATGGAAAAAAAAAAGATTGCAGACTGAATTTTCAGTTATCTGAAGAACTCTAGTTATTCAGTCTGCCCTTTAGAGTTTGGATGATACAAATGTTAAACACAGTCAGTTTGTGTATTATTGTATAAATAAGGCCAAATAGAATTTTGGTATTGAAACATTAATTAGCTTTTTGTATTGGAGTTATTGAAATCCCTGAGGAAATTATGTTCAGAAAATCTAATTACAGCCTGGCCTTTCTCCAAGAAATTCAAAATTAAGAAACGCTTTCAGTCACTTCTGTTGTGTTTGATCTGGTTTGTCCTCATTTTTTGGACTTGGGTTTTGCTATCCATACTCAAAATAATGAACACCTACCCACAAAGGCAATGCTATTCATTCTATGAGAGTACTCATGTGAAGGAGCATATGTTTATATAAGAATTACACCAGTAACATCTTACATGTTTCTTCCAAAAAGAGAACACTAAAGGGTTTTTTTTTCCACAGTATTGCTTATCACAATTTACTTATAATGAATTTTATTTGCTCTGTCACAAATTATTACCACAGTTTGTTGTAAACCCATATCAAAGTAATTGAATTACCTGTAAAAATACTAAGAGGCCCTTTAAGAGTCATTTTTTTTTAAATTTAGTGAGGAATTTTAAGAAATAAAAGTATTGTCTTTGATGAAATATGATTTCAACTTGTAAGCACATGCCAAAGATATAAAAAATGGCCCCAATGAAGTCTGTAAGAATTTTGCTATTGATATACAATCACATTTTGTATTTCCCAATAAAGATTCAATAAACATAAGGCTGGTTTTGCAAACCTAAATGGAGGGAAGCTGTGGTTCCTCTTTGGCCTTGGTAAGCAAGCCCGTATTGCACATTGTCTTTTGGTCTTGTTGGGTGATAATTCACCCTTTTTTTTTCTTTTTTTTTTTTTTTAATAACATATTTAAGCAGGACAACATGTAGTGTTAATCTAGTCAGTTAAAATGTGTTGTGCATAAAAGGGAGACAAAGAAGCTACACACAAAAATTTCGCCCACCTACATAGTTTTCCAGCCTTTTCAAAGTAGAAACTCTGATATGTCACTAAAAATAATTGGAGAATATTCAAGTTGCTAAATATTTAGAGGGGCTTGAATCATCCTGCTCAACTCTCTCTAAGCTAATACTGCAGGAAATTCTGATGTGGGCTTCTGCAGTTTTCTGCAAATTAAAGTATGCAAAATGAATGGGAGAGCATTCGTCATTTTGGCATTTCCATTGTTTGTTCATATGCCCAGCAATAGAGTATGGAATCCATTTCCCCATCTAATCTTGGTGCCTGAACAATGTGAATAACATAAAATGTTAGAATATATCTGTTATATAAACCTGATCGCTCAGTAATTTTTCACTAAGTGTCTACCAGCGGCTAAAGCTGAAATGCTTTATAGCCTTCCACATTCCCATTTCCTTTGCTGAATCTCATCAGGACCTTCACATTAGTAAATGAAGCCTATAAAATTTGAGATATGAATAAAGGACACCTGAAACAAGATACTTACTGAGTAGAAACTGCATAAGAGCTACATTCTTTTAAATGACTGTATTATGTAGCTTCGCAAGTCTTATGCAGTAGATTTGATCCTTTCCTTTTGAGCTTTAAATTTCTGTGCTAAGCAGTGCATCACTAGACTGATTTTAAAATGGCATATTGGAAATGGGATCTGTCTCACTCAGAAACCAGTAAAGAACTTCATTTTGTTCAACAGTGATTGCTGCCTCTAACCAAGAGCATTACTGACAAGCTCTAAAGAGTATCTTGACATATTCCCATTCATACTGATAAATCATTGCTGAGTTAAGAGGTTGTTGCAATTATGAGCCATGAAAAATAGGGTAAGGTGGGAAGCCAAAAATGATTAATGAAATGCATTTCGTTGACAAATTCAGGCCTCCTGATTTCATTGAAGCCAAATATTTTGGTGTCCTTTCTCTGGGGAGATGGTCCTTCAGTGAGATATCAATGGGGGTTCTTCTGTGCTGGACCAGAAAGCACCAAAGTCACTGTACACTTGACTTGAAACTGAAATCCCAAATGATGTATGGAGAGCAATTAAATATTGGCTGATTGCCTCCTTTCCCCTCCAAAACCCAACAGATCTAAATTCTTCTGTGCAAACTACACAAATTCTTAGCTAGAAATCTCTTCTTATGTCTTAGCTTAATGACTTCATAAATATGTGATGAAAATAGTTTGTCCCTATTAGCATGAGAATCAAATCAAGCTTTACCCCCAGCTTAGCATAAGTGACACCAGGAATCTTGACTCTGACTTTGCATATCACTCACTACAGTTATGCTACAGTCATTTGATGTCTTTGCTGTATTGTAAAATTGAAGGACCTGCAGTGTGTCATGAGAGCTGCAGTGCAAGGAAAGAATGTGTGTACTGGGAGAATTGGCATAACCAGCTCCATGGATACTTTCAACTGGTACTGGGTTGTCTGATGAAGAAAGGTTTTCACCGTTATATCAGAGAGAAAATTGAAATACTTGTCGAAGATCAATTTTGTGAAAATTGCTTTTTTCTATTAAATTGTTTCACCAATAAATCTGGACTGCTTTAGCTATGAGTATCTGATTTTGTGTTAAGTATGTTATCATGGTTAGAATCAAAAAGATTGTCAGTTCATTTTTTGTAATTTCAAACAAATTGAAATACTTTTATGCTAACAAATCACTCAGATTATTACTCAAAATCACAGATGATTAAACCCCCTTTAAATCAACTTGGAGTGAGGGGAAGCCTGCACACTTGTGAAAAAAAAATACCTTGGCAAAAAGAAATGTTTTCTTTAGTATTTCTTTGTAGGAATAGTTTATACTTCTTTTCTTTCATTAAATATTTTTACATAAAGCAAAAATAAAATTAGTGAAATTGACACTTCAATAGAACATGTTCATAAAATGTTTTATAAACCAGAAACAATGTGAACTTGAAAATAGGCTGTGTAACAGGAAGAGTGGGGAAGTGTTAATAATACCAGCTTTGCCAGCTGCAACAAGGAAAGAATCCAAGCCCAAGGATGTCAAGTGCGATTGATTGTGTTCACTTTCAGTGGAAAAAAGATCCTCCCTTTACGTTCTAAACTTTATGATATAAAATAGGATCATATAAGTGTATATTAAGAGCTGGTTTTAATTAAGATATTGTTGACCTAACTGACTCTTGTTTGGTTATTATGAGGTTTAAAATATATATTTTTATGGGAGGAGCATCATAAGATCTCAAATACGTTAACCTTAAGTTTATATGTATTTTCTTTTACATGTATCTCATTTTGCTGGCAAACAAAAGAATTGTGGTGACAATGTTTGTGGCACATGGCATATGGTCTGTTGCTTGTACAGACCTATTTATTTTCACGGTAAGGCAGATTTAAGCACAATGAATGCCCTATTCAGTATATTCAGTTTAATCAAGCCATAAGAATATGTTCCTTATAACCCCATAGTGCATTTCAGTTGTGCAGAACTGATTTAAAAATTCTAGTATTATTCAGTAGAGACAAAAAAAATGTTCAAAAATCTTAGAATGTCTTTCATTCTCTATTTGTTATAAAAAGCCTTTTCATCTTGGTGAATTTTTATATCCTGCCAACTTTTTATTTGATCAAAATGATATGTTGTAAGAAACTAAGATAAATTTCACAGAAGTCAGAACTATGAATAACAAAGGAAATGTCCTCCCAATGCAGAGTTAGCAAGATTCCACCAAAGTAAAAGCTTATCTTTTCAAAAACTGAAGCTCTTTGCAGTTCTATGGTTGAATACTAGAAGCAAGTTGGCTCTTTAGCTGCTGGATACTTGTTTATCGCTCAAAATTTTTTGAAGATTCCTTTTGTGGAATGATTTTAAAGAAAGGTTCATTCCTTGAGTTTAAGAACAAATGAAATATTCCGTTTTAAAGCTACATGGAAGAAAAAAGAATACAATGCCAGATTTGGAGATAGATAACAGGGAAAGGACTTGGTAGAAACCAGAGTTGCATGCTCTGGAATTTACTTGATAAGTATCAAACCAGAGTGAGGATAGAATTATAAGATTCCTATTACTCTCTTTAATGACTCCATTATTTATGTTATTGTTGGTAGGTCAAGATTACATGCAGAGGGACAGTGCCATGGTTGTTTTCTCTGACCTGGTTGTAGTGCATGTGACACAACATGGCATAGGTGGTTGTGTTCCCAGCAGTGTCCTATCTTCTCCCATGTGCAGTAATGCCACCCCTCAGCCCAACACAAGGAAGTGAAGGGAACCAGCAGCGAGAGGCACAGCTTGCTGCCCTCTGTCTGAGAGGCTGTTCTGCCCTGGGTGTGTTGATTAGGAGACTAAGGACACATCTTCTATCTGTCACTTTTCCTCCTTGTCCTTTCATCCTCACTCAGGATGGAAAGCAAGGTCTTGTCCAACCCATCTCTGTTTCTGGGGATAGTCAGCCCTTGGTGGGGACAGCCACTGTAGGTACTAAGTTTGTTTTTCTCTCTCCAAACTCCGTTGAGCTCGATGCAGCCACTGCAGGATGTTCCAAAGCTGATTGATATGAGCTGAATTGGTGCCACTTGCTTGTAGTCACTATTATCATGTACTCAGGGTAAAGCATCTATTTTAGCACTTGAATATTTAGCTGAGAATTGTACAAAGCTGTGTTTTCAACCTGAAAAAGACACATGGCTAGTTAGTTATAGCTATACCACGTTTTATCTTTCCTGAATTAAATGTAATTAAAATAAGATTTTTTTCAACTGATTGGTTTCAGCTTCCAAGAAAAATACTCTTCTCCTGGCTTGCAACACTGCTCATTGTTTTTACATTTCACTAATTAAGCTTTTAAACTAACAGCCTTACTCTTTTCCATACTGAAATTCTGTAAAGTGGTCATTACTGGGTATGGAGCTCCATTGAAGTTACTGAAAACTGCATGAAGCAAGTTTTAATTTTTACCTCATTTCGCCTCTTTTCCACACATCTTTGTAAATAGATAACAGAAATCTTTTTTTCCTAAATACTGATGCACACATGCCAGAGTAGCACCTGTGTCTCCATACACTTGCCTGCCTTTTTGCTAAAAAAGGAATGAATTTCGATGTTTTGCTAAGATTTCTGCATGCTATGTTATGGTTTCTAATGGGAGGTTGTCAGATTTTCAGTTTCTTGATTGTGGACTGATGGCATCAAACCAGGAATGCAGGAACCCAAATGTCTTTTCTATCTCCTCTTTTAATATGTGGACCTCCCAGGTTCTAGGGGTATTCACAAGTAATGATGTTGCTGAAAATTTGTTTCAGAGTCAGTTTACCTGTGTTGAACCTTTTAATTTTAAAAATCCTATTCTCATAGTAATTGTTATAAATGCAGCATCAACTTAAATGATTTGTTGTTGACAGATTGTGGTCATTTATTTTTATCTGTTGTTGTTATACTATTCCAGGACCTCTCAGCAGGTATGCAGGGCTTCTGTTTGTGAGATGGAAGTCCTATCATCACCAAACATTTGATGTCACAGTCATTTTATGATGGAAAAGATAGCCTGTTCTGTGTCAGGAAATGGAAATGTGTTTCATTCAGTCTTATCAACTGTCTCATTATTCCCCACTCATCGGAGGAGGTATTTAATTCTGAGACATAGCTCAGCAGTTTTTCATCCCTTTCATGCCTCTTATAAAAGCATTTGCCTCTGACCAAATGTGTGTTTTGGTTTAAATGTCAGTCTGTTTCTGGAGAGTCTTGTTTTCCTCCTGTCATCATGTATCAACTAACACAACCCAATTTTAACAAATAAATAGGAGGAAGGGCTGGGAACAGGGTCATGGGCAGCAAATGTGAGACATTATCTGCACCAGTGTGTGATTCTTCACTCCTGAGATATACTGGTTTTCACGCACTAGTCATTTTGACTCTCCAGGATACCAATGAGATCTCTTCTCAAAGCCTATGACTGCAATGTTCCTGTGACTTCTAGGCCATAGATCTTCTCTTCATCTAGTGTAAGAATGAGGAAAAAGGGATATTTTTCTGAGCTTTTTTATCATTTTGTACCTGATTTCCTGGCCAGCATTTCAAAGCAGAGAACTTCTCCATCTTATGATCATGGACTGGACCAGCACCAAGGTGTCCTATGACTGAAGAAATGTAAAGAACAGCTCAAGACCCCTCTTAACATATTACCTTAATTGTACTTTAAATCTTGTATAGAACTGTAGGAATCAGTCATATATTTTTGATGGTGTTTATCATGCAATGAAACACCAAAGAGAGGGACTATTTAAGCTTCTGTCTTTGTAGTGTGACTTGTTTTTTGCTTATGTTGCAGTAAAGAGGAATCTTGCCAGAGACATGAATGACATGCTAGTGCATAGCTACTATCAAATGGGAAAAAGTACAGAGAATTTGAATAGTAGCATTGCTATGAATATAGGATGCTTACTTGTTTGTTTAAATATTCAAAACCATGCAAGATATAAAAGAATACCTTCCGAACTAGACAAGAAAGAGAAATTAATTTGTTGTTAAGGCATTGGTCCTCAGTTGCTGCAAGTCATCTTTACTCATGAAAAAAAAACCAGCCAAATTCTGCAGACCTTACAAGATGAAAACCTTTCTCTATAACTCATGTCCACAAGCACTGTAGCATAAACAGAACCCCCACTTCTGAGAATTCCTTCACTGGCTCACATAATTATGCAGAGCCTTTTTGATGGAAATTAATATTTATCCTAATAGTTATGAATCTCAATGCATTTTATGTGATACAATATCTGCACATTTGCCTTGGCCTTAAAAATTATCTTTATGAAAGTCGTCTTTTTTCTTATTTTTTTACACCAGTGAGGTTAGACAAAAAAAAATTACTATATCATTGCAGCTGTGGAAATGGTTAAATGGTTTAATAAAGCTTTCTCAGTACCATCACACAGCATGAAATTGTCCCAACATATAGCACTGCAGTATAGGTTAATAACTAGAGAATAGGTCTATACCTTTGGACTGTCAGTAAAGCAATATTCAACCTCAACAGTAGGGGAGTCATGATGCCCTTATCTCCCTGAAAACAGCCCCTAGTCAGTAGGAGCTCTAACGCCAAACTCTGTGAGTTGCTGCTTAAAGCTGTTTTTCATCCTGAAGTGATAGATAGAATCAGCTTTGAACCCTGTTTTTGCTGACCTCAGAGGAGTAAATTACCTTACACTTTGAGGCAGCATGACTCACTCTCTGACTGTTCGCACAGCGCTTGCGGTTTTCACCTACCTGGGAAGGAATCATTGAAATCTGGCAATTATTGTGGCATCTCTCATCTGACAACCAAGCAAACCTTGGTCTTCAACCAAGACGCTACAGTTTATGTACCTACTCTTTGAAATTTGTAGTTTCTTTAAGTGGCCACTAAAGCCATCAACCTAGAGTTATTTTTCCAGAGATCTTTTTCTGGGACAAAATTATTCAGAATTAGTTCATAGCATTTTGTCTGAAATGGAGATACTTATATGCATTTTACTGACACATATGTACTTAGAGGACTTTTTATTTTTCCAGATAGTTACAGTTGGGGGTGGGGGGGTTGTCTGGAATTTTACTAACAGAAACTGAATACAAAGCTCATGGATATAAGTGTACCAGTCATTATGGATATCCCCAAACGTCTTATACAAAAAATGGCATAAAAAAAGGTTAACAGGATTTTTTAAACCTTGGAAACCTTTAAAAATATTACACAGATCAGAATTAAATATATAATCATAGATGAGATTTGAGTTTCATATATTATTGCACATCACTTTTGGATTCTTTTTGTAACAAAGATGTTATTTCAATGTGAAATCTCTTCTCAACTGTATAGCTGAAATACCTCTAGATGTGCTAAACCCTGCATGTGTTCATTATATCTCTTGTAAATTATGTATTCCGTTTGAAATGTCTACAAACTTAAATAACTCACATCCAGGAGTTTTTCCTCACAAAAATGTGTATTAGATCAAAAATATTATTCAGTCAAAATGAGACTTAAACAGAAAGGCATGCTGTTTATCAAATTATCACGTTTATTTTTGTAAAGCATATGACCATGTACAGCATCTCTTACATCTCCTTACACTCTCTGTGTGACACATTTGTCTTTTTTTGAGTTGCCCAATGAACATTATATTTCTGTTAAACTCTTTTCTCAATTCTTTTCTCTGTGACATTTTTGTCATTTTTGTAGACCATACAAGATTATTATTCCCTGTTATTCAGATGCCTCTGATACACAAGTAGTTGTTGACAATTAGGTCCAGTATTACTGCTCATGTGTCAGAACAGAATGAGTGCCAGATTCCAATCTGTTCTAGGTCAGCATAGCTTTGCCAAAGAGACCTCCATGTGTTTTTGCTGAAGAGATATATATTTTTATGCCTACCCTACATAGCATAGCAAAAATGTTTATTTCACCACAGTTATTATTCTGTACTTGTAAGACCTGATATCATAAATTCAGTTGTTCATAGTTATCATTTTAATGCGCTAAAAGTGGTTTTCATTTGAAGCTGGTTCCTATCATTCTAAAATTTCCTTTGCTTAGCAGATGTTTTGGTTTTTTTTATCCCAAGCTGTGACTTCATCTTTTTTATGTTGGCATTACAGCTATGTGCAAAACAGTATCACTAGTGTTTGCTGTGCACTAAATCTTTGGAAAGTGCAATAGACACATTTGCTGCCACACAATAACTGGAAGCTTCTTTCCTGGGGACAGGCACTTTGGGCACAGTGGAAGAATTATGGTTATCACACTATTGAACCATTATGCCAAAATATAGATGCCTTTTTTTCTATATAGATGTTTCTATAAGGTGGTAAACAATTCAGGTCTTTCGTATTCACTATGACCATGACTTTTTCACTGAAAAGTGAAGTGAAGGGCAAGAAGAAAGTCTGCCTAGCAGTCCACATTCAGTGGTGTTAATGAGTGTTGTTAAGTTGAAAGCCTTTATATCTTCAAGCTCTAATTCAATGAAAGATCTTTGTGTCCAGGATTTTTTGCTTGCTCATTTGTAAAAGGAGAAAAATCCCTGGATGGATTTTGATGCACAATTTAGGCATATAATTTATTACAAATAGTAGCATTCCTGATTAAAATGTTGCCTTGTTTCCTTATGATCGTCTGATGCATGGAATCGGACAATTGTGATTTGACAAAACAGTAAGCCCAGTCTGAAAGTGCCGCTGCTTAGAAAGAAATGCCATGGGTCTGTGATTCAGAATGCTGAGCTGGGGCATACTCATTACAATAGTTCACATTTGTTCAAACTATACTGATAGGTAGCTTTGTGAAGGCAAACTTTATGCCAAGTTAGGTATCCTTTGGACATTATAGCAAATCAGGCATTGTCTGGTCTCCAGTCATGGGTATAATGCCAAGTTCAAGGCTCGCATGAACACCCTGCTCCGTGTTCTCACCTGCTCACTGTAAACAAGCTCATATTCTGAGGCCTGATCTAGATTCAGTCTGTGTGATCAACTGATGCATCTGTGCCTCAATGGCACCATGACCCAAATCTCCATTTTGAATTTTTCTCCTTGCTGTGGCAGCTGTGAGGCTGAGGTCGGTGTTCGGCAACGAGACCATCAGCAGGGATGCAAGAGCCAACGCACAAGTTTTGGAATAAAAATGTAATTGGATCCTGGCTCTGAGCAAACCTAATGTTTAAATTGGCCTAAATCAGTCAGTCTACCTTCCAGATGCAGATTACTGCTTCCTCAATATTGCAGGGGGTATGATTCCTTGGGGCTCTGGAAGCTTTAAGTCCTTAAATAGAAGTCAGCACTGATACTGACATGATTATAGCAGTTCATGTAAGCTGAAGGTGTGACTCCTGGGAAAGCAGATAAGTGCCCTGAATTTGCACCAGCTATGAGAATAGTGTTGGTACAGGAATACTTTAAATATTGTGACAAAGCCCTCAGTCCTTCTCGAGGCCATGTGTCTCAGCAAAGGATTCATAAACCAATGGGAGTAGTTCCAGATGCTAATATCTATGGGGTGTTTTTTGCAGACCATGTCCATGAAAATTGGAACATTTTAAAAATTTTATGAGTTTTGTTTTTGTTTTTTTTTTAGTTAGGGGTTTCTGCGATAACCTTTCTTTCTCGGTTCTCAAAGCTTATGTTGTGAAGCAGGATCACGGAACTGGCACAGACATAAAAAAGTTTCTTGTATTGTGGAAGAGAGTGGTATACATGGTCCCATGGAACTTCTTTGGAATAGCTTTTTTATCTCTGAAATTATTTTTTTTCCTCACTGAGAAACAGGATGATTTGGAAAAATATTATACATCACCACTGTATTTTTTTGTACATGACTGAGATAAAGGGTGTTTTTCATTAAACAGTACTAGTGTCTCATTCTGAAATCAAGCAAATAATTATTAATTTCTTATAATAATTCCTCAGAAAATGGTTAATATTAATTGTTTTGCTGTTTCGTTTTTACTCCTAACACTTCTTTCACTAATGTGAAATCTCAGTTTCATCACTTTACTTGAAAATCTGTTTCCTTTCAAGAAGCCAGAAGTAGACAGAAAATAACAGATACCTTAGGGTGGGAGGGTGGGAGAGAAAGGATGTTATCTGAGATTCTCATCGGGAAAGGTCACTTTTCAAAAAGTGAATAATCAGTATTGTAGTGTGTCCCTCCCACTAAAGCTATGTGCCAGGATTTAAGCTTGTTTTAAATAACTGCTGCATTTTCATGGCTGGAGAGCTTCAGTTTGGTCTTGAGCTTGAGCATTTTAGCAGAAAGAAGAAATTATTAAACTCTTCCTTCTTCTGATTATCAATCACTTAGAAATGGTACATTGTACCTACAGCTTATCTTATAGATACTGAAATGAGCAACTTTACTTTTTGGTCAAACTACTAGCAGGGCTATATAGTCTCTTATTTACTTGACCTAGAGGAGGAAGTGTGTTTAATATCATAGACTTGCAATCCTATGGAAAATAAAGAGGGAAGAAAATGAGGTTCTATTTTATAGAGGCTCAAAAAAAAAAAAAAAAAATGAAGCATCTTGTTCTCTGCCCTGGAATGTTAATAAAAGCACTGTAGTGACAATAATATAGCCTTTTCCAGGATGGAAAGAGCAGAAACGTATGTTCTGCCTTCTGGCGAGAACAATGGTGAGGCATTTTATCTGTCAAATCTATCTGTATGTGCAGTGCTTCTAGAAACATGGTATCTGTGTACTGAAATGTGGGAAATTTGATTTAACAACTCTACAAACCAAAAATGACGAAAACAGAAAATATATTCCAGAGTATATGTGTACATTTTAGAAAAAGGAAGAACATCAGAGATGCTCATTTCATATTTGTTATCTAAACATTAACTAGTTTTTTAATGTGTGTATATAATATAGATGGACCCCTAAAGAAGAAATTGGCTTTTTTAAGACATGAATAAATGGATCAATTTTGATAGAAGGTTTTGTGTCTTAAAAACTATTATGGGAGCTATTCCAGTAAATTAGAATTTTAAATACAAATTTTCTGAATTGTTTGGGAGACCTTACTTTTTTGCCTTGATGTTATGAGATAGTGGCCACAGGTAATATCACATTTTCAAATATTTTGAGAAGTACAGTCACTGAAATCCAATAATTTAACACACTGTTAACATTTGAAAATTGTATTACTTTACTAAAAGGTTTTATTTTAGAGAAAAAAATCTAGGCAAAGATTTGTTGTTAATATCATTTGATCTGTTGACCCAAATTTCATTTATTACTTTTAATAATAAAATTAATAAATTATAATAAAATTTACTCAAGTTTGTGCTTTTTAACTTGGAAAACGTTGTGCAATATATATCTGTTCATAACCTTATTTTCTCATAATGCATGCATAAAATAACTCAATTCTGCATCTGTTTTTCACTAGACTTATGTTATCTCACATCATTTTCTTGTTTGTTGAAATAAGAGAGTACATGTATGAGTGGCCTCTTTTAATTTTTTTTTTTATTTCATTCACATTTTTTATCTTGTGTTTCTTCTAGCAACAGCAATCAAACCCAATTTTGGCCCTCTGTACAGATGGATATACTTAATCTTTTGTTAGTATATTTTCTGGTGGATAACCGTTTTGTAATTTTCAGGATTGCATTTAACATGCCAAGGAGATTAAGCACTATTATCAGACGAGCAACTAACTGTGTCTGTGAACAAATTACCTTATCTGTAATCATTCTTAAAGGATTAGATCACGCGCATAGATTTTAGTGAACATCTGGATCATTAATCAGCTTTGGTTTAAATACTTTTCATTATTTTACTTTCCACTTGAAATTTCCAAGCAAAAAGCAGAAAAAGTCATACTGACCTCCAACATATGTCCTCACTATCAATTGAGATACGTGGTCCACCAATCTATTCTGTAATTTCCTGGTGGTATAAATATAATACATTATAGAATTATAATTGTGTTCACTGTGTTAGCAAAGGCCTTCTGTGTACAGTAAAATTCAGGCAAAGACAGTGGCATAAAAGTAAAAAAAGACAAGCCTTAGAACTGTCAGAGTACATTCAACCCTTTTAAAGAGGAAATGTAAAAGTACTCACATAAAAGGGTGAATGAATGTGGGAATAGTCATGCTCATTTAAGGGCAAACTTTGTCTTAACATTTAGCCTTTTCTTCATGTTAAGCATACTTTTTTTGTTGTTCACATTAAATAGCCATGCAAGAAACAGTTAATGGTTTACTTTATTCACATTTCTGTCATTCTAAATATAAGCTTACAGTGAGATGATACAATATATTCCTCAATGTCATAGAGTCATAACCTGTCATCAACATCTCTGTGGTTTCTGACAAAAATACAGAGAGAACATATGATGAGAACATCAGTTTTTATCACTAAGTCTTATTATACTGTTGAATTGGCAGAAACAAGTGGCACATAAATTTTACCTAAAGGACAGGGACATTCTCCACTCACCATGAGACCAGTAGATAAGAGTTATTTCTAGAAAAAGGAACATTTTAGCTGAAATTAGCTGAACACCTTCAGAAGGCATTCTAGTTTCACTGTTCCATGCACAGTGTGTCGCTATGGACTACAATTAAAGGACTCTAAGAGCTGTATTTATCGTCATTATTGCCATTGAATTGCAAAGAAGTGTGTGTCACGGCAAGAAAATATTTCTTGCCCTCAAGAGACTTCAGATGTTTTGTGAATGGAAAAAAGCCAATATTAGGTCAGTCCTGAAATATGCTTACTTTGGGTGGAAATTCTGTGATTTTTGATGGGAATGAGAAGGAATAACTTCTATCAGAAGCTGTAGAAGTGCAATGAGAGGAGCATTTGAAAATGAAGGATCAGTATAGTATATTCTTAGTCTATAGTTTATCATATTACTTTTGCTAGCAATGGGGTAGACTATTCATTCTCATATTTAAGAGAATTAATATTCATTCTCATATTTTTCTCAGATTTTTTTTCCTTCTCACCAGCTCAGCTGGCCTCAGCCCTCTACTAGAGCTTTTCATTAAAGATGATTTATTAGAGTATTTAATAAGCGTTAGCTGTTTCCTTTGCTCCCAAATGGGTAAGGCAGGGTCCTAAAGGGTAAGGCAGGGTCCTAAACAGTGTCAAATATCTTAGCCACCCGAACAATGTATGAAACAGTTTCTAAAGCCTAGCTTGGTAAAACTAGTCAGCTTGTAGAGCAAATGCCATTCTGTGGTCAGAAAGGACAACAGTTACAAGACTACTTAGGTGGATCCCTAGACACCGTGAAAGAAAAAGGGAAGTGACATAAATACTCTTCCAGACATATCTCAGTCCCACTAGGCACTAAGTCTTTAAAGGAAAACAGGTTTGGCTAAGCCAGGGGAAAATACCAGATTTGTGTGTGTGTGTTAAGTGTACACAAGTACACTTACAACACACAAATTAGATCTATTACATAGCAGTAGAAATACTGCAGTGCAGAAACTTCTGCAACTTCTACTTTGATTACATATTAATCATTATTAATCAGACTAATTCAGGAACATGATTGTCTCAGATGCTGAAAAAACCTGTGCAATGACTGTGTACAAATCATTTTTCTGTCTGCCACTTCCCAATGACAAGAGGGAAACTTCAAAGGAATGCTTTAGCACGAGGATAATCTATAAGAGGAGTTAGGTTGTTCTTGCTAAACTGTTGTGACAGAGGAGCAGAGTTTTTAGTGTTACTGGTCTAACAAAATTCCATCAGGACTGTTCAGCTAATTGGAACAAGAGTATCTGTCCAGATGGGTTGTGTCTCATGTCTGTATGTATTTTTAGTGTTTGCAAGAACTTTCCAATGTGCATCTTTATACTTTTCTTTTTCTCTTTGACACTGTGATGGTCTAAAGTGCAGCATAAATTCTTTTTTCCTGAAAAAATTATTTACTGTGCATTTTTACATGAAAGTAAGCGTTTCTTACAGCAGGCTTATCATAGTTCTGCATGTAGCCCTGACAGTTGGAGAACTGTTATTTCCTTGGCAAAATTAAACCTTCAGCGCTAGGTTCCTTTTCCATAATTTTAGCATAACAGCATGGTGGAAACATTAATTTGCGAGTGAAACCTTCAGAAGTTTAAAAATCTATTTCTTCTACTGTTTGTAAGTCTAAATCCAAATGTATGTTTTGGTTTCAATTCAGACAAACAGAGCATAAAAATTATAATTTTAATTTCTTAGTATAATATTCCTCCTTTTAGTTGTTGTGAAGTTCTCACATGAGTTGCTAAATGGGGGTTTTGTTTTATTCCCACACTGTTAGCAGACAGTGTCACTTTGTAGCATTTTGTTTGTATGTGTAGCCATACGGTGCTCCTGCTTCAGAGTTATTCTAAGGCAAAGTATGTAGGGGGGAAAAAAAGCTGTGCTACCATTCATTACTTTCCATTTACACAACTTACTCTAATTGTTCTTCTTGCTTGTTTAATGGTAGAGTAAAAAATAAATATTGTTATGCTGTCAGTCTGTGCTTTTATGCAATATCTGATATCATATGGCCAAATTACCACTCATAATTAATACTAGAAAATGGTGGGATTAAATGTCCTCCTTATTAAATATACTTTCAGACTTCTTAACATCTTTCTAGGAGTATGCATGATGGATGAATCTGCATATTGCCTGGATGAGAGAGTCTGTCCTAGAAACATAAACACATTTTAAATTGGAATACTGTGTCATGTGACAAAAAAGAGAACACTTTCTGGACCTCTTTTTTTTTTTTTTAATAGATCTAACTAAACATGGTGTGGCTTCAGACCCCAGCAATTAAGATTTGCTGTTCGCTGAAATACACAATGGGAGGATCTGAAAGGATTCTTTACATAAGCAGAAGTTGGAGCACAGCATCTGCTGTCTTTAAAAACAATCCTACAGCAAGAAACTTTACTCCCATGCAATTTCATTGTGTGTGAGTTAGGTTTGGTAAATGTGATGCCACCAAAAGTGATGATTTGGAATGGGGGAACACAGAAATAAAGGACACCCATGCCCTTTGTCTTTTGTTGAGGCAATGACCAGCATCCTGAGAATTACCACAAGAGTAATGACAAATATTCTTTTTTCATGGTCACAAATTCTCATGTGTGCTCACTATTTAACCTGTTAGGAAAATGGCAGCTTGAATTGTTGCACTGTCAGTGCACTGTCTCTTCCCTGAACCAGCAGAGCTGGCCAGAAAAGAGAAAAAGGTTCCCTGTTTTTTTGCTTTTCTGTGTCGAGGGAATCTTCATTAAACTGGATCCCTGGGCAGCTGCCAGCTGCACCAATGTACTGCAATGGCATAGATTTAGCACACAGATGTATAATTTTTTTCAGACTGTACTTTTTTCCCCTGGTGAAATTCCCAGAATTATCTCAAATATACCATTCTCCCTAGCCCTAGCCTATTCCTGATGGAAGGGTAGTATTGGGTCCTGCAGATGCTGTTGTTATAAACACAAACTTCTGGACCTACACTAGTAGTCTGAGCATGTAGTAGCTGAGTGAATAAAAAGGTATTCCTTTGCATTCAGTGGGTTGTGTGAAATACAGGTGACTGCTCACCTCAATTTCTGAAGTGAAGATTCCCACAAAGTACATCAGTGTGAGATATGTCTGCAATAGCTGTATATGCTGGAAGTCTGAGGAAATAAATGAACATTTTGAAAAGAGTTTGAAGATATAGTTCAATTTATTTTTAAGAGTCTTCCTGCATTTAAAGAGAGATGCCCTTCAATTGTAGATTTATTCTGTGTTCTTGACTAACATATGAGCTTTTCCCCGCTCATAGGGAGAATACTGAGGAAAAAAAATTAAATAATTTCTATAAAATAAGCCAACTTTTTAATAATATGTATACCTCTCTTGGGAAGATATTATGTAATTTGAATGCATATGACTTGTGCTATATATCTAGAAAGGAATCCAAAGTCCAGAGGCTGCCAAGACCTGCCTATGCAGCTGATCAGTCAAAGCAAATCACCTTGTCAATAACTTATCCATTAAACTCCGTGTAGGTTGTCTGTACATTTATTTGGTATCAAAATAGAAGCAGGCTGGGCTTTGGCCTTTTCTGTTTGTTTGTTTTAGGGTGGTTATAAATGTCTTTGCTGAATCTCAAAACAGTGTTTACACTTTTCCTGCAAGCTAAGCTTCTAAAGAAGTATGTTTTCAAGTATTTCCAAAGTGAAAACATTCTTCACTTCTGAATGTGGTCAAGTACATTTAACAATGACCAAAAATGTCAGTACATCTTCCCCCTTTTGAGCTGGGATTCATCACGTTTCACTGTTATGTTAGGCAGAAATATTTTGCAAGACTGACGAAATCAAACAGAATAAATAAGCTAGATATAAAAAAAAAAAATAAAAATATTTCTGGCTGTTTCAGATGGAAGGATGACTCTTCACTCTTTGATAAGTAGAGGATATTTTTCATTGTATTTAACCTTTCCAGATTGCTTTGTTTTCCCCAACAGTTTGCTTACCTTGACTGTAGGCCACAGCACAAAGTATGCAGGATGGACAGAGGTGAAATCCTGTGCTCGTCTAAGTGTGTTATCAAATTTAAACTTTCATTGAAATACATAAATTTAAAACTTTTTTTCCCTACCTTACATATTTCCAAAATCCGTGAATTGGCTGTAATCACAGGATTCCCAGCGAGGAATGTTGGGCAGGAGAGGGGAGAGAGCCTTGTTTGGCAGCTTGTTTTGAGACTCAAATAACAGGTCACTTCCCTCTCTTTCTGCTTTCTGTCAGTACTGTGGTTGTGTCTATCCAGAACTTATCTTGCAGCTACCTCATGTAGCTGTCTGTGCTTCAGCCCTTAGAAATTGTGTGTCAGCCCCTGCGTGGATTAATGCAAAGAGAAATCTTTGATTAATTCTCTGTCACCTTCCACTCTTTTCCAGGACTCAAACAGAACTAATAGGTTCCACAAAGCATCATTCAAAACCTACGGCTGAAAGGAGAAAACACAGCATGGTTTTAAAATACACTTACAGCTTTTCTGCACATAAAGAATATGTACATAAAGAATATGTATATAAAGAATAACAATAAGCAACTGAGCAGCTGCTGAGCCACATGTAATGGAAGCAGTATTATGGCAGTTTCACATCCAGAAAATTTCCTTGTGACTGAATGCCACCCCTAATGTATAAGGTTAAAATATCTTCATGTGATCAATATTTTAATTCTGTTTTCAGTGCTTTTGCAGTCTCTTACATTTGTAATTAAAGTGTAATTTTTCAGAAGGGAAGAAATAACTTTTATGGATGGTGTATTAGATCTGTGGTTAGAGATGAGACTTCACAACTAGATTTCATGAGCTTATGAGCTCATTGCTTCTCACTCCTGATATGGATTGTGACATTTTTTTCCTTGGTCTTTGTCAATGAGAACCTAGTTACAAGCTACTTCCTCAATCTACAAGAACCACTTACTCTTTCTTCTTCCCTACTTTTTCTTCTGAACACAATATCAGGTGTAGTTATTCTTACTGAAACAGGGTAGAATGCTTCGAACTGCAGGACTGTTATTCCTACAAAATTCCAGCAACCTCTTCAGCATTCCAAAAGATTTTCACCTGATACAGTTCTGCAGCTGAACGAATCACAGCTCCAAGCCAGGTGGCATATGTCTTGTGACTGTGCATTCTCAAAAATACAGTATGGCAGAAGCCTAAATGGAAACACATCTTTTTGAAACCATCTGTTCTTACAGATATCTGCAACAATAAAGAAAATAAAGGCTTTAAATGCTGCTATGCTGTTTTAAACCTTAGAGGCACTTCTTATTGGTCTTTCTTTTTATTCTGAGATGCTCTCAATTTGTTTCACTTGGAAATAGCTTAGCTGCCATGTTTGTTGTTGTTCTGTTTATGAGCTTTGGAGAATCTGACTATAGCTGGCTTATATATGGATAAATATTTATAAAACAGAATATTTACCATGGTGGAAAGTGCCAGGTTGCCCTCTGGTGAATGTAGCTTGTCTTTGTACATTTTATAGTAGCTTACAGGGTAAAGCCTTTCCCCCAGTTTCTTCTTTCTTTTTGTGAGGGAAGTTGTGTGTTATCTGTGGAAAGACAATACTACAGCAGCTCCCACACAGTTGATCCTCCTTAACTGCTACTTATTTATTTAATTTCGTCACATCACTGTTATGACATCTTGACTGTAAAAATGCTCAGTTGGAACAATATTCCTAAATTTCTTACTTGGGTTGAATTTGTTGTCTTGTTGAGGATATAATATTTTTCTTTTGTTACAGCCAGCGAATGCTAAAAAAGGGAATATTATGGCACTTTCACATCCAACAATTCTTCTTGAGATTGAAATCTAATGAATAAGGTGAAAATAACTTTTTGTGTTTCATATTTTAACTCTGTTTTCAGAATTTCTGTAGTCCTTTACATTTGTATTCAAATATAGAGATTCTCCTAAAGTGAAAGGCAGATGAAAATTCTCAGAAATTCAAGATATAAACCAATATATGAAACTTAAATGCAGTGATATAAATTTTCCTGTTCCCCAAGGACTAACAAAGAGCAAAAGTGACAAAGGGAGAAACAGCAAACAGCTACAATTTCTAATCTAGAAGGTCAGTATTAATCCACTGGTTTATCTGAAACAGTTAAACCTACAGGCCACGTATTTGGCAAGAAATTCTGCTTAGCCATCAAAATGGGCAGGAAGGAAAGGCACCACAGGCATCATCCCTAATTATCCAACTGGCAGGTTTTTTCTGCCTATAACTACCTAACAGCATGAATTTGCAGGAAACACGTTCGGTCTCTTTTTCCATCGTGTCTCGTTGTCAGCAGGGTGATAGAGAAGAGGAAGGTTGCTCTTGACCAGCCTGAAAAAGGTGTCAGCCTCTGAACCGTGAAACGTAATTGTCCTTTTTAGTCAGGGCCGGAGGCACGGGCTGGAAGAGAGAACTTTCTCCTGGTGCAGGGAGAAATGAAATGTCACACCAATTATCTGGGCAGTGGACAGCGTGAGGAAAACTGGCTGCAGCTCCGTGAAGCTGCAGCCAGAGCCCCAATTACTGAATGAGGCTGAGGAGGATTTTTTGTGCTGTTGGCCCCGTACTCGGCTATCAGGCTGCACACAACAGACCCCAGCACACATGGGGTCATGAGGTGTGGCTGCAGCACAATGGGCTCTGAGCTTTGGCCAGGATCAACCAAGGCATTTGGGCCTGAATCAGCTTTGGCTTTCAAAACACAAAGTCATTTTGGTGGCATTCAGGACCAGTCCCCCTGAAGGAGGTGAAATTGCATGTCTGCAGCTGATATCTGAACAGTGATGGAGCTTGGAGTAATGCTTGGGTGCACAAAAAGCTGTGCACTGCTTCAGTGTTGTTTTGATGGTGGGAGGAAAAAAAGTAGTTCAGCACATCAAGAATGTTTTAACAAGAAAGGGATTTTAACTGTTTCTCAGCAAAACTCAATCTGGCAAAAAGTACAACTGAATGTGAAATATAATAGACTATTGTTTTATCAGGAAATTAAATCTTTTGTGGAAAAAAAATTCCAGTTTTTGGGTCAGACCAGGTCATTCTCATTCTGATGCTTTATATCCAAATTATACACTTTTCTGGTGCATGAAAAAAATTTGCATTGTGATACAGTCAATTAATATTCACAGTTTTCAGCAGGTGTGCTAACTTCTCATATGACAGTGGGACGTTCTGCTAAGTGCTGTGACATGACAGCAGCTGTGATAAATGGAGCTGAGATATTAAAATCTTTTAAGCAGCAACGGTATTCCAGCTGATAAAGCACCAGTTTAAAAAAATGGATTTATTTAGAGTTTCTAAGACAGGTAAACAGCCAAAGGAGTCCAGCAAGACATATTACAGGTGATAAAATGGTTAACGGTGTGTCACAGCTTACTATACTTCCATATATTTCTCTTAATTTCCCTCAATAATATTTAGTATATGCTCTATAAAGCATCCTTTTTTATCAAGTCTCCTTTTAAATGTATGGGCTCTTGAGGAACACACAGTAGAGAAAGAAGGGGTTTTTACCTGAGACAGTCTAGGTGTATGAAATAAATCCAACAAAGAAATAAATCCTACCTTCTATGGTAAAAAATAATGAAATAGTAAATTTCAAGAACTTTCAAAATCTACTGCAATATTTTTTAGGATTCATGACACTAGATCTTATGTTTTCTGCAAATCACTCTCTAATGCTTAATGAAAAACATTTATGCATGATATTGCTGATGAACTTAAAAAACATGATATGGAAATATGGAAATAGGGGTTGTATGGATCTTTAGAAAAGTTATATCTGATCTTCTCACCAAAAGGTTTTCCATTATCTATTGCTTGACAATATTTAAATTGTTAAATTAAAATAATATTTTAATATTAAAATTAATATTTATCAAACTTTTTAAAAGTCAATTATATCTCTTTTTATCATTTATCAAATTAAAATTATTGTATAAAGAATCTCATCTGCAAATAATATCTGGGGGGAGGTTGATTAGGTTGTTTTTTTATTTGCTGTTTTGTTTTTTCTAAAAACAAAACCAACCTTCCTAGCTTAATATATAATATTAAATGTTGCATATAGTGGCAAAAATAAATTTAATAGCAGACTTTAGAGAGACACAGGAAATAAAATTCAAATAAATATATCATCCTTCAGGATTTGAAAAAATCATCATAGAATCTACCTGTCTTTGGAAATGCACTTTTACTGTCATTTAATTAATGGACAAGTTCTACTGTAATAATTCTGCTTTCTGGTTGCTTCTAGTTAGGCAGGAGTTAGAGCCATTACAAGATGATGCTAATGGGAGGAAAATAAAAGAGGCTCTGTTTGAAGAGGTGCTCCCTTTTGTCACTAAAAAGGACTGTACTCCATCCATGTGCTTTTACCTTTGAGCATCAAGGAGTAAAGGAGGTATCACAGTGATTGCTGTTACTACAGAATAATGAAAAGAGTGCTTTACCCTCTGAATGGCATTCCAGGCAGAAAGATTAGAAAGCTGGAATCCTCCCAGCCCTATTCCTACTACATCACAGGTGGATTGAGCAAGGGACAGATCGTCTTAGTGATTTGATATTGATCATAATTTGAAATTATTCTCAGTGGTTTCATAGCTTCTGGTTGGTAAGTTAAAGATATGTGCATATTAGGCTCTTGTTTGGCAAAAATAGGGCATCAAAAGAACTGGAAAGGATTTTGTGTGAAATCACAGAAGTGACTACAGTAGATGTAAAGTCTTTGATCAGAAGGTGATACTCAGTAAATCAAAAACCACATTCTGCTTTGAGGTGAGGAGGAAAAGCTTTCTGTCAGATGGTGCCACTATTCTTAAACTTAGCAAAGAATGCTATTTGCCTGCTTTACTCAGTTCAAAGTTAAAATACTAAGATAATGCTTCCTCTTCTTCCAACCCACTTCTTTCAAAGGTGCTGTCACATAAAACAGCATATCCTGTAGAGGTTTTCCTCTATTCTCTCATTTTCTTTCCTTTTCTTTCCTTCTTTGCTTTTGGGGGAGAGGAAATTCAAGATATTGTAGTACATTTCTGCTGCTTTTTCAAGGCAGTTAATTTTTAAAATGAAGACAAATAATAGGTGGTTGGTAGAAAGAGCAACACTGCATTTTTCAGTGTGTTCCTTGCTGCTAATGTTTCCTTATTTTTGCTCTTAAAGTAACAATTTAGTAGGGATAGGATGGGTCTGTAATGGATCATGACGGTCCAGTTGCCTGAGTCATTGCTATTTAGTCATTCTACCAAAGACATAAAAATTGGATTTCCCCTTGCTCATTGCTTCTACTGAAATCCCTAGGTATTGTCTGAGAAACACATTTATAGGCACAAAGCATATGGTTCACAGCCCTCAGCAGCAGGTCTGAATACCTTCTAAAATTTAGATAGCTCCCCAGTCACATTTTAAATTCAGTTCGAGATTATCCTCTAAGGTAAATGGACAGACAGATTTCACATCCCAGAAAATTTCCTTTTTTAGTATATGGTTGTTCTCAAAAGGCAAAAAAATGCTTATTTCATTTTGTTTTTTCAAAGTGAATTTATGAAGCCATTGTTGTACTGACTGGCCGACATTTTGAGGTAGTGCCTCAACTTCTGAGCTGCTTTAGAGGTTTCTATACCCATTGATGTATTTTATTAAATATTCATTGCAAAGAGACATAAGTGGAAGTAACTAACTGGATCCCATTCTCCCACTTATGAAGGAAAATATAAAATCTTAAAAGTATGCAAAGATCATGTGAGAGACCAAGCTCTCCAAAAATCATGGAATGCTCCCTCCTCTGTGCCTTAGTAGTGCTCATGTCTGCAGCTGCAACACTATATAAAGAAAATTATTTTAACTGCAAGTTCTAGCAATGGGATGTAAATATGGTGATTTTGTGATGTAGAATCAGTGTCCTGAATAATCAGGATAGTGCAGTCATCACTGGTGTGAGCTATAACATAAAAGAGTTTAGTTCGTTTTCTGACTGAGGAATAAATACCCATCTGTGTTTTGTTAATAGCATAACTGTTCTATAAGAGTTATCTCACACCTCAGCCTGAGGACTCAGCTAATAAATATACATTACTGCTTTGTTCTGTTTAAAAAGTGAAGAGTAAAAGTTCTCACAATTTGTAATTTTTGATTATTATTGCTCCAGGGAGGAGCAGGCTATAAAGAGATAAATTGGAAAAACTGGTAAAAGTAATTTGCTTCATGAAATTTTTTTTTAGGGGGGTTGGGGTTTTTGTTTGTTTTGTTAGTTGTTCCCCTTTAAATTGTCCTCACTGTACTCTTAAAGTAGAGAATATATATATTTCATTTTAGTTTGCCTTTACTCTTGCAAACTGAAGCCAGTACCTCATACAGCACAGTTTGCAAGCTGCCATTTTGCCTTAGTGTAAAAATATGATATCATGTTTCACCAGATATGGTACCTGCAGAGTTGTCATTTCTGCTGAATTCATACTTTAACTTTCTTTTAAATCACAGCTGATTTTCAGCTCTCTAAATTCCCATTTTTTTATTCAGCCAGAAAGCTACTTGTATTCTATTATTTACTTCCCTCCTTTTAGAGCTGTACTTGTAAACCTAAAAATTTACATGCAAGGTAATAATTTTTGCAGTGTTCATGGAGAAGTAGTACCGTAACTCAGGAATACTGTCTCATATTGTATGCTTCCACATTATATGCTGCTCTGCTATAACAGGCACTGAAAGGAAAAATAATAGCACAAAAGGCAGCAAGCCGTGACGGCAGAAGCTGGTTTGAGTCTCTTTTGTGTCTGAGCTGCAGTTTCTGGATTTCACATGCCACTGTGTGACTGCCAATAGCTGCAAGTGACTGGAGCACTGGATGGTCTAGCCATATGTAAGAAATTCCAGAGATTTTATTTAGGAACTGTGAAGTGGATCCTCCATATCCTTTTATTTCCCTTCTACTGCTGATGGCTCCAAGCATGTCTTGCTTTTAGCTAAACTGCTACCAACCACCAATATCTGTAGCATTCAACCCTTCTGGGAGATTAATTCTTCTTTGTTCACCTCAGCATCTCTTACTTGTGTGCTACAACTGCAGACATCCATAATGAATTATAAATCCATGTTAACAGTTGTTTCCAGTTAAAGCCAATGGCAAAATCGCCATCAGTAAAGTGCCTTGCTTTAATGGAACACTCCTTTCTCTAAATGTCTGTATGAAGTGTAATTACTTTGTACATGTCATGTTCTGATATGATTGCTGCTTATTGTCTTGTGCTGTGGGCACTTTTTTTTTTTTGTCATTTCCTGGTTTGCTTTAGTAACACTTAACTAGCAGACAGTGAGATAGGACAGGGTGAATGTCGCTTAAGAGATGATAGTTCTCTACCCCTTCCTGCTTCAGCAGATCAGTCAATTGGGTTTGTCAAGACTCTTCCCAGCAGCTGGAATTAAGGAGATCTTTTGAAGGGACTGCTGCTGTGCTGCTCAAACAACTTCTGTGATTTGAGAGGCCACAAAAGGAATGCTAACGAAAAACCCTCCTCAGCTAAAGAACGGAAAAAAAGCAAAACACAGGACAGAATATTTACAAGTTTAATAATGAATTTCCAGGGAAGGCACGTGGGTGGTAATTTCAGTGGTTTTTACTATTACCATTAGTTTTCATACTATGTTTATTTACTTATTTCTGGGGGGAGATGGGTGTGGAAGGAAGTGCCTTGGCTTGAGCTGTTTCTTCTGTTGTCTGAAGAAGGAAAAGACACTCCTCCCATCTCCAGAAACAAGCAGATCGAGCTCTTTGACACCTCTTACCAGATTTACCTCCACTCATTTCCTCTATTGTTACACAAGTCTGATAAAAATGGCACAGTTTGTTCACACTGAATCACAGTGAATTCCCTTTCAGGGGAAAAAAAAAAAAGAACATCACTTGCATCCCTCAGTGAATTAGAGCCATTGTTTTTGATTTCCTGGTGGGTAATTGAAGGCTTTTACAGCTAGAAGAAATTATTTATAGAGTCATGAAAAATGGATTAACTTTCCTGAGTGCTTCATTGATGTTTTAGACATCTACTTTATTCCAATTAAACTTCTATAATCTAAAAATCAATAAACTTCTTTATTTTAGAAAATAAATTATAGAGGAAAATAATTTGTTTGGTCTCTGTGAACTGCCTTATTGCCACATATTTTATATATGCAATCTCTGCAAGGAACAAAAGAACTCAGAATGCTGTTACCCTCAGTTCAGACAGAAACCTTTCCTTTATTCCATCCATTTCATAAACTGTTCAACCCCTTGCAATGGCTACTACCAAATATCTCAAGATATACTTCAAATACATGTCATAAAATCCATTTCTGTATTTTTGTGTACTGTGCCTGCTGTCTCAAGTGTTATTAAGGACAGTCTATAATTTCAAATTGCACTTTAAAAAAAAATAAATCCTTTCTCCTTTAAGACTGGTGGAGAGGTATGTCTTCCTGCCTTCAAGTGTTTCAGGAAACTTTTTAACATTTCCAGAGAGCTAATTATCAGTTAATACAATATTTAGCTTTTATATGGCATCTACTGTTACTATCTAGTTGCAGCTTGAAATAACATTAAGGTCTTCTACAGAATATTTCTAAGGACAATTTCATAGAAAGTTATTTCATAGAGAGCTTAAATCTGAATACCAAATGGTTTAATAAAAGCTTTTAATATAAGGGTAAAAAAGTAGATTTTGAAAGGTAGAAGTTCTAAAAGCAGTTTCATCCCTGCATATATTAATGTGAGATCTTCTCTGAATTTTTCTCATTGGTGGCAGAAAAAAAAAACTTTAGTCAGTTTAAATAACTCATTTTATTAAACTGAGAAAGGTGTTTTTATCTCCCACAAACCATCCTCCTCTTTCTCTTCCCAGCAAAATACACAGAAGCAAGACTAATTCCCTGTGTTACAACATAAATACAAAGCCTTGAAGGAAAGGCACTTTACCAGAGTCCAAGACTTTGTCCTGTTCTTGGACAGCATTGTCTACAGTTTGAACAGCACTTTGTCCTCAGCTACTTCTAGGGAAGTGCAGTGATGGGATGACTCTGGGTTTTGTAACAGAGGCAGAAGAAAATTATCAAAAACAGATGATGAATTTTGCTGCTTTTGTGCAACGAGAAGCTCTTGGCTCAAACAGGACTGGATCTGCAGTGCAACCATTTGCTGAGGTAATCTCAGGCACAGCTGATGCAAAAATGATGGACCTGTTACACCTCAGAACCATTTCTGACCACCAGACATTCCTGCCTTTTTGAACAGCCCAAAAGTGGATCATATCCAACTCCACAGTGAAAATTGAACATGCATAAAACATGTTTTGCAATTTGATTTGCATTTTTTGTGTGTTTGTTTTTGATAAGGGTTAGTTTTGCTAACATCAATCTCCCTATTTCCCTGGCTCTTTGGGTATGCAAAGAAACTGGCAGGGAGCTCAAAAGGAAGGGCTAAGATGTACCATCTGAATGTCTTAGACTTTATGTTTTATCTGTGTTTAGTTCTCATCTTCCACTCACATAATAAAATTGTCTTTTAAATATTGTTTTTGTAGAATAGATATCCTTTTGGGCTGGCATCAATCCTTTATCCTGATTTTTTTTTTTATCCTATGTTAAGCAATGTAAGCTATATTGCCTGCCAATTTTTTTCTGGGTTTTTTTTTTTTTTTCAATCAAGGCTGTATTTTACTTACATAAAATGTGGTGAAAAATATATTCCCTCCATTCTGTCAGAGCAAATTTGCTCTCTGACTTTGTTCTCAGACCTCATGTGCTGAGTTTCATTTTATGGCAATTTTTTTATGGGCTAGTGATAAATCTTTGTGAATGGAGTGTTTATAATGAAAATACTACCAGGCCAGGAAATACTGGCCACACTAAAGATCAGCAGAATTATAACAGCCACAAGACCAAACAGTACTGATCAATCAGTCCCCAGTAGTACCCCCTTTTCAAAGACAGTGTACTATCTCCATACTACACACTTTTTATGGATGTAAGTAATTTTTGCCTTCATTTCACTTTAGATAATCTAATATTAAATTAGAAATTCATTGTTTCACTCCATCTCTCTAGTATCGGTTGAATTTCATCAGGCCTGTATACTTTTCTGGAATAGTGTATCCAAGGGGAAATGTCAACATAATTTGAAATGCAATAAATATTTAACACTGACACATTCCATATCATCAAACTGATATGCAATGTATAAATCTGCATTTTTACATAGAATTTTTCAGTAAGATGCTTTCTGTTACATCCATGATAGAGTTAGGCGTTGATTTTTTTAACAATCTATGTGATAAAATCTCTCTTTTGACTGGGCATTTAGTTTGGCTGTAATAAAAACACAACATCAACATTTTGAGAAAGGGAAAGTGAACACTGAGCTAACAAATTGGTAAACCAGGATGATAGCACTACATACAGAACTACCAGCTTTAAATTTGGAACATGTACTTTGCAAGGCTTTAAAATAAAATTATACTCCAAATCAATTTCTTTCCAGAGATCTGCCATCAGTTGACTTCATGCTGTACCCAGTAGTCAAAAACAAATAGCAGTGTGGAGCTCTACCTACTTAAGACAGGACAGAAAATTATTTAAGTAAAAGTAACTCAATCCACAGAATTTTATCTACTCTTCACATTTGTTTCTTTTTTTCACTGGCTTTATATTCTTCCTGCTTTTCAGTTATCCCAGGAGCAAATTAATTTTTCTGAGTATTTTCTTTTGTTGGTTTGTTATGTCTCCATGGCACAAGATAAACACTAAAATAATTTTCCTGTTGGGAGTTTTTTCTTGCTGTTGTGTCTTCCCCCCACTTTAGCCTTTCCATATGCACTTAGGATCAGAGCATTCTTTTCATCTTATTTCTTGCATTTTGCAATTGGATCTCATTCAAATGTTCCTTGAAGTGAAGGAAATTGTCACTTGCAGAAATTTCTCCTCTACCATTTTTTTCTTCTTAGAATTACCAACATGAAATATCTGCTTTGTGAAGCTTCTGTTTAAAAAGTTCATTGAGTTTTGAGCTTGAATAGGAAAGTGAAACCATATGCATTATGTATAAAAATGCATAGTCTTTGTTTACTTTTGTGTGAATGAAATCAATTTACTTGGCACAGGCACAAGTTCAGAAACACCTAGTATTCTCATTATAAACCTCGATTTTACAACCTGTGTGGAGATGTTTTATATTAGGTTTTATATTAGTTTCTGGTTGACTGAGCCTGTGGTTTGAAGGATAAATTAGGCCAGGGATGCTAGCCACCTTGGAAAAAGTACTCAGCCTTTTCAGGTAGCTTTGTTAGGGCACTCATTCAAGATTTTATTTGCTGTTAATTAACTTGCTGGCATTCTGATACATTTCAGTATTAAACTGCCCACATTTCCTCTCAAAAGCTTTTCTTCAAGGTCATGATGCCTGTATCTTTCAGTGCAAAATAAAATCCTTGATCACAGTCACTTCTCCATACACACAAATTTTGGATCATCTGCGTAATGGTTCAGAGAAATGTACAACTCTCCTAACTTAGTGCAAGTCAGGAAGAGCAGCTCAGTACTTTCTTTAACTTTTTTTTTTTTTAATAGAGAATTTCTTCTCTCACTAGAAAAATGGCTGAAAATAAAGTATTTCATGGTATTACAAAATAGTTTTGGTTGCAAGATGAGGCTGCTCAATGCCAGGCTATCAGGGTTCCCTGAAAAGTACTTTCAAATCAATAAACAAAAAATTCAAAGTATTACTGCAGAAAATTTCACTTCTGTAGAATTCATGAAACCGAAAAACTCATAAACCCTTCTTTCTGAGAGTCTTCATCTGATAAATGATGTTTGTTTTGTAGCAAATTTGGACCTTAGCCTAATTTTGTGTCAAGTGGGAACATGATTGAACCTCCTTCAACTGTGTTGGCATAATTAAAGAGCTGGACTCAGGACAGAGGGTGAGAGGAGGCTAGTTTAGTACTCCAACATTAGCACAAGTGTAGAAAGCTGCAAAGACAAAATGAATTAATCTCTGCAAGGAGTGGTATGGTCTTTATATGGAAGACAACCTAAGAAAGCTATGTACAAGCTTATTATGCTTACCTGCACATTGGCTCAGAGCACAAAACTACAAAAATTGCTGCTCCACTTAATTTTACTTCATCTCCTTGAATTCAGGCATGCAGGCCTACAGTTACAGATAATAAATGGAAGATCACAAGTCAAAGAGATATAATATCTAAAATAGATCCGTTTTTCCAAATATGTGTCAGATTTTGGCTGCAGAAACATGAGCAAAAAGGGAAAGGACTGTTGGGGAATGTGAGATTAATAATAATAACTTACTTTTCCCTGCCCTGAGTGGAGATGTTAGGTAGTAGGGATTTATATATGTCTCCTCCCTTTATAAACACATGTAAATGCATTATTAGGAAAAAAAATCCTAATGGAAACCAATTAAAAGTAGAGAGTAAGATAAACCTACTCATCCTTGAGAAAGATGTGGTTGATGTTCTAATACTTCTACCACAGGATCTACATCAACTAGTGATAGTATAAATAGGTGATTCACAGGTTAAGTGCAGCACAACAGCAAGTATTCAAAAACACTTCCCAGAAAAACACAGCAGCAATTAAGCTGACCTGGCCTTCAGTCAATACATTGGTTTTAATTACATGTTTCAAGATGCTGCTTTTAAACACCTGCTGGTTTATGTAGGGGTACAGATGAAATAATGCTTGTTTTTCCTGTGCATAATATTTACATGCAATTCACATTGTAGGTACTGAAACAATTTTTCTGTGTTTCAAAATATTGCCATGTAGACATGCTCTTCATGAAACTCCAGCATTCTCGTGACAGAATTAGAATGCTGAAAATCAGCATATTGTAAATTTACTGGTCTTAAACTGACAATCCTACAGTCTCTTCTGCATGCATATGTAACACCCCTTCTTTTCTAGAGGAGGACTTGATGACAATGCCAAAGACTTTTAAGTTAAATAATAGTTTTGCATTTCTGGAAAGTGATATGGCTCTGTAACAAATATGTATCTACTTAGGTACTTAGTAATCTTGATGCTGTACAGGAAAAAGTTACTATTTTTATTTTAAATGCTGAGGAAATGAAAATGTTTTTCAATTAAGAATGGAAAATAAATATTTTAAAAGGGGGGACGGTGAGAGTTTGTCATTCACTCTCTTCATATATTTCCTATGTATTTTGTTCTCAATTTAAATTAGTTTTATTCAACAGTATTTATAATACACAAACTAAACCATTTTCTTAAAAATCTGTCTCAAAAATTAGGTTTCTTTATATTCTTTCTCCCTTCAGAAAGATAGATGTATCTGATGAAATTAAATCCAAAAGTATTTTAAAATATATGAAAGTTGGAGCCCAGCTGTGCTCCCTGGAGTTTTTATTCCAACTGCAGCTAAATTCAAAGGAAAATTTGTATTTCTTTATTTGGAACAGAAACAGGCCCACAGTTTCACTTTCAATAAGTATATGGAAATCAATATGCTGTAATGTAGTTTATGCTATTTTTCAGTTTCCATCTGCTGCCTTCCATTGCATCTTTTTGTGAGTGACAGCATAATAATTGCTGTACCAATTAATGCCCTTCCAATCCAACTGCATCATTACTGCAAAATAAATGTTTTGCTTTGTAGCAGTTTGTCCTGCTATGAAACTTTGCTTTAGTTATTCCAATCATCTAACAGCAGAAAAGGAAAAGCTGCTTTGTCATCAGTAACTCAATAGAAGACACTGTATATTCAATACAGAGAGTTGGCAGAATTTTAACCAGTATCAATTTATAAATAGGATGGCAGCAATCATTTATTTTCTGCCTTAAATGAAAGTATCCTTTTTGATGCAATAATAGCCACTTAACTGATTTGAGACTGAAGTAGGGGGTTTTTTTGGAGAAATGTTTTTTTTCTTTATCCAGAATAAATTTGGAGCTTCTTTCTCTGCAACAAAATCTCTTAGAGGATAAAAGCTTCCATCTGAAATAAGCAGTCATAAAAATGTAGCTCTTTTCAGTAAGAGTTTGATTTTCCCTAGTGGGATTTCAAGGCATAGCTATGGTGCCTTTCCCACTCTGTCCTGTGTCTCAACAAAAATTCTGCAAAGAATTACAGAGGTTGAAGCACTTTGAGACAAGCTTCCCCACTCAAATTATATCCTCAGTGCAATCTCTGGGCCTCCTCTGGTATAAACAGGAGCTTTCACTGATGTTGGGAAAGTCCTTAGGGAGCACAAACCTAGATTAAAGACTGGTACTAGTTTGGGGAACTTTTCTGGCTCAAGAATTGCATTTATGTTGTCCAGTGAGAATTGGGTGAGGAAACAACATAGAGCTAACTCCTGCTTACTAACGTTTCATTCCTGAAACATCTGTTAGCTAATTGGGTTTTTTCCACCTTCTTGCACTATCCTTTTGTGCAATGATAAAATCTCATCATCTCTGTTTCCCTGCTTCCCAGACTGTTCTGTTTATTGTGAACAGAATTCTCCAATTAATATTTCTAAAAAGAAACAACTGCTTTACAATGGAACAATTGATTCACTTTATTTTTTCTTAGCTTGCACTGATTGATTCATAGACATTTCTTTTGAGCAGTCATGTTTTTCTACAGCATTTATAGAAATATCTATAGCAATTGCAGACCTCTTGCAATCATAAAGTCTCAGAGACTCCCAAATACAAAACACAATACTAATAAAGATATCCAGTCAGCTGTAATTTAATTACTTCAATTTTGTGCTTATAATCTTGGAAATATCAAATTTTATTTTCAAAAATAAATTTATTCTTCTTACCTAGAAAAATAGAAATGCATTAGAAGTACATCCTTTTGTTTGTAAAGTCATCTGTTCAGAGGTTAAGAAATCCCAGATGAAAGCTTGCTGTGCAGCTGCAAATGTCTTTATTTTTACCTAATGGCTATCTCATATAAAGTAATTAAAGGCCTGCAACAGAAGCTGAAACACAGGAGCTTCTGGTTCTATTAATTTTTAATCACTGTACTGCAGAAACATAAACTTATATTAGATCTTGTATGGGAAAGCTTAGTCATGGGGTTTCAAAAGTGCTCCTGCATCAGGGCTGTGAGCAGTCTGGTGGTGATGGCATTCACCCACATTTGGTGGCACATTGCTCACAGGTCATCATTCTCCAACAAACCATCTGGCAAGGAAACCAGCCTGAGAAAAAACCTGCCATCTCTTCCCCTTGGCTGCTTGTTCCTGCTCCTCAGCTTTGCCAGTACAGAGATTTGTGGGGCTCTTACTAACCAGATGACCAGCTTCAGTCTACAAAGCACCTTTTCAGTCTCCATGGCCCAACTGGGGGACAGTGAACAGTAGTGTCAGTACAGAGCAGAAAGGGAACATTTTCGGCTGATTTTCCACAGAAAGTGTAATGTTGAGCCTTACCCACAGGCAGAGGGGAATTTTAACACAGTACTTGTACATCAGAGATGAGTGCTCTAACCAAAGAACATCAGATGACAATCCCTTGAATTCTTGTATTGGAAAAGAAAAGAGTGACCTTTATTTCATTTAGAAAAGAAAACGGGTTGGCATCTGCCTTCTGGTTAAGAATTTGAATTCTGAATCTAAAACAGAAACATCTCCCAATAAGCAGCAGTAAGGGAGCTTTTAAAGCTTATCCCTGGATCTCTTCTCCTCTTTTTTCTTTTTTCTTTTCATTTAGCTTAGTACTGCAAGTTTTCTCTCAGAAGTTGTGATCGATCTACTTATATGTACATCACTCACTGCTGTTACTAGGAAACCATTGGTTTTTTCCTCTAAAGAATTGTTATAAATAAGCACTATGCCATGAAATAAGATCCATGTGTATACTGCCTCTGCTTCCAACATAATTAAGATCAGGAAAAATCTAATTTAATGTAATTTGCAGGGTTACATTAAATTTTCTTGATGGATCATTCATATCTAATTGCTTTGGACTGCAGCTTCATTGCATTCTATAATCCTGAGAGTAAATTTGAATAAAGAATGAAGCAGGCTGAATAATACTTATGTTTCCTGTCCTGGAACAGAGAAAAAGAGCAACTTTTCCTCTGTAAGCCATGGGGGAAAGAACCTCTCCCAGCTCTATTGGTGTCTTCAGGTCATGACAAATTCATCTTATGCTGACTTCAGAAGAATTGTAGGGAAGAGTTAGTTTTGTGTTCTTAAAAGCAGCTGTGGTACCAAAGAGCTGAAAAATCCACAAACAGTAGTATTCTTCTTCCTCTCTCTTAACTTTTAAGGACCAAATATGACTGAAGCAGGAAATTGAGAAAGCCGTGGAACTTTAATCCTTTACTGCAAAAACTTTACCTGTATCTTTAGTTTCAAAATCCTTACTGCTGACATAAAGTGTAACTTTGGAGACACTGCAGTACCTAGGGCTCCATAAGGCTGATCAGCTGTATGAATTATATTTAGGAATGAAAATAAAAGGAAATATTATAATATAGAATTTCCAGTATATGATATGCTGAATTTTAACAAAAAGATGAAAAATGCCCTAAATTTTGGAAATTTACTACTTAGAGGTCTTAAGTCAACTTGGAACCTTTAGACTATGTTATTATTTTGCCACCATCATTTTCTTATTCTTTTACTGAAGTATATTAACACAGTTAATTGGTTGGGTTTTTTTTAATATAAGTTGAAAGTAAATATATTGCCTAGGTCCATTCTTTCCAAACTCATAACTTTTCTATTACCCATAGCTTTCTCATTTTATTTGAACCAACGTCCTCTATTCTTTTTGCTATTATTTTCATAGATTGGTGTCATACTGTTCAGCTTGAGCCTCAACCAGAAGTCATAGACATCTTGGCTCTGTTAAGTGTGCCTTAATCTTTTTGATCTGTCTGTCTCTTGTCTTTCACTACATATCCTAGCAGTTAGGAGAGAACTCACTTCTCCTCCTTAACCCCTTTAGTTGCAGAATGGCAAAAGTCAGCCCTGTCGTGACATTTAGCATTTACAAATTTTCTTTTAAAAAACTGCAAGGGATGTGCTGGCTTTTGAGGTATATATACAGGAAATTAAAGACCTGAATTTAATTTCCTTTTTAACCCTAACAGGTTCAAATTCATATTCCACATTCTAAGACACCGCCTGAATTCCTAAGCTAGAAAATAGTGGCTAGAAATTAGTGTGTTAGGGGCACTCTTCATCATGGTATTAAAGCTCCACTATTCTACAAAAGTGAGTTTAAAATTAGTTATACAAGATACAGCACATGACATAAATAGGCCTGGAACTCTGTGGTTGGTAAGTCTCTTTACTCCTCCTTGTTGTCACAGGGATTGTGACAAGAGAATGAAGGAAAGTTATACCTTGACATACTTTATTTTTCTTAATTAGTAGGAAAGAGACAAATTTTACTTAAGAAATCATGTGCCTGGTTTTAGCAGTTCCTTATGGCATTTAAAAGACATATTATTCTAGCTTCTGGGTAAAAGGAAAACAAGATCTTACATCCTGAGAAGGAAGTGTGGCAGATTTGGAACACAAAATTAAAATCTAGAATCATTCATCTTCTCATATTTAGGATTGCATTAGGTTAAGAAATAAAGTGACAGTAACTGTGATGTAATCCCAAATAAAAGTAAAAAAATTAATAAAAGCCTTATTTAATAGCATGGTTAAAAGTTGGTCAAAGCAATAAAACCTTTAAGACTATTCACAAACATTATCAGCTACTGTGTAGCTCAAAATTCAGTCACCATAAACTTTAATTCAGTTTGATGCAAGAGCTTCTTGAAGCAGAAAACATTTAAATCTTTCACCTCAGGCAAGTTTTGGTAGCCAATGTCAATTTAACCCAATAAATTAATAGTAAAAATACACATAAAAAGTTCATCCTGCTTGCTCGTGCTGTGAAAGGGATTTTATGATCATTAACATGTCACTGGGAATTCAGATTCTGGTTTTATTGTCTTTAGTGTCACTAAGATGTACCTTTTATTCTACTTTTCATTTAGTTGGGTGTTTTTTTGTCTTGGTCCCAGCATTGCTCTGATAGTCTCATGTTCAGGGGGAATCATGGGGTTTTTTCATGAGGAAGTCAGTAACGTGTTATGATTAAACTTTTCCAAATGCAAGTTAGGAAAACTTTTCCCAAATCCGATGAACATCATACTTGGTTCCAGCACTACTGGGCCAGCTGCTGTTTCTAAACATGTTAGCATGAGCTGAATTCTTTAGTATTTGAGTCTATACCATTGCAGCTATTCTTTAATATCTCTGTGGTTGACATAAAAATGATTTTGCATTCCTACATATATAAGTGTATTAAGATATTTTTTAAAGCATTATGTAAAACCATTTTGAATCCATATGCAAATATACATTCAATATACAATATACATACATGTACAAATATACAATTCAATATACATTTAAAAAAAAGGATACATTGCATGAGTCCATGAAAGTTTTGAAAGTTTATTTTTTGTTACTAATTAAATCTCAATTTCAAAAGGAAATATGAGGTAGGAAAACTATCAGGTTATAGAATTGGGTCATCAGGGTTACCTGAGTTTCATCACCAGCTTTTCATGTGTGGTTCCCATATTGCTAATTAAAGCAATGGTTATATGAGATTCACAAGCCCATCTGAAAGAGCATCTGGCACATCCTCTTCCCAACCAGTATTCTGCCACGTGCACCATATCCCACCTCCAGTTCACTTTGGAATGACAGTGGTGCTGCGCTTACCTGACTGGCATTGTGTTCAGGGGACAGTAAGTGGATGAAGTGGCATTTGTGGGACTAATTCCTTTGAAACCCTTTGAAACATTATTTTCATGAGCAGTGCTTCAGGTAAAAAAGATGTGCACCAGTTATTTGTCAGTCCTAACTGACATAACTAAGACTCATTAAGTAGAAAATACACAAATATGACACTCTGAAATTTTGAAAAAGAATTCTGACCCTAAATTATGCCTGAGTTGGGTCTGGGATTTTTTTCCTTGGCTGGTAATCTGTGTCTTCAGCCACGGGAAATGGCCTCTTCTGCAGCCCCAGAAGGGCCTGATGAAGCAAGTCTGCTTTCTGGGCAGCCTGGCACCATGGGACTGAATCAAATTAATCCACTGGAGTCTGCGTCCGTGGTGAAAGGCTTCCAAGCCCTGTTACATCTTTTGTGTTCATACCTCCCTCCTCCAGGTCACAGCCTCGGCTCAGTGAAGGTGTCCCGGGCGCAGACATTCCCCAGCTACCCGTCGGAGCAGGCCGAGGAGCACCAGCAGTCGCTGTCGCTGGGCAGCAGCTATGCCTTCAGCTACGGCTCGGGGCTGGTGCAATGACAGCCGGGGCTGCCAGCCCCCACGGACACTTGAGCCCGGAGCCTCCCGTCAGCACCGGGAGCCGCTGGCCCCCTCTGCACCCTCCATTTGCTGTGAAAACTGACGCCTGCCAGCTCCAGCTGGGGCACCGCCAACGCGGGAACCTGGAGAGGCGGCTTCCCCGAAGCAGAGGCTGAGTCTTTATTTATTTATTTTGCTGTTCCTTTTTGTTGATATGTTCAGAAAGGAGGGGGTTGGGGGGTTGGGGGGAGGGAAGCGGGACGCGTCTGTGTTGTAAGAAAGTGGTGGAAACAAATGAAACTGTGTTGGTTGGTGTGAAGGTTTCTGCATGACCGGAGAAGGTCCCTTCTGGGGCTCCATTGCAATGGCGCATTTGGCATCGGGGCCTTCCTTCCCGCCCCCACCAGCAGGCCAGCCTGTCTTCACCCACAACCTCTGTAGGTCCTTGCCACAGCCTACAATTCCCACTGGTGGCACTGAAATACTGCCAACTCAAGATGCAGCGTCAGTGCTGTGGGGGTCACCTTCAGATCCGAGTGGTTAATTCACTTTCCTCAAGGGTGGTTGGGTGTTTTTTGAGCCAGACACCAACAAATGCTGGAGTAGCAGGCTGATATGTTTTGTTGGGTATAGGGTTTGATTCATTAAGGTAAGGCTATTGCCTGGTCCAGCTCTAACCTTAAATTCCTGGGGCACAAATTCATCCCTTACACGTGCAATTCTCATGATGCCCCTAAGAGCTGTGAACATCCCTATCAGCAGCACAGTCTTGTCCTCAGAACTGCTGCAAAGTCTTCTTGTTCACAAATTATTTGGGTAACCATGCCTGCAAACCTAACTTTAAAAAGCGGGAAAACTGTTCTTCAAACAAAAAAAATGTGGGCCACTTGCCCAGCTGGCAACCTCCTGTGCCACGGCTGGGCCAGACATGGTAGAGCTGAGCTCTGGTCTTGTCTTTCTGGTCAGCATTACTTTGATTTTCTGTGTTTCCTTCTCAGATTTCTGTTATTTCTGTTCTAGATGCATATTGTATCTTGTATGATCATGTGTCAAGCATCTGTTTACTTTCAAAAGGAGGATGAGTACCTCTCAATGGAAATTTCCTGTCTTTGGAAGACGTCTTTAAAAAATGAACTGTAGTAGGTGTTTGTAATCAGTAATGAGGGAGTAAGTTGGAAGGCATACCTGTAGGTGGGGAAGGAATTTTATCTATCCTGAACGTTTAGATTTTTGTAACTCTTATCAAATATTTATGTACTCCTTGTAATGCCCTGAAATGTTTGAAATTGTGAGGAGAAAAATCTGCCCTCTTGTATGATCTGAGGAGCTTTGTGTTCTATTCCCAGTGTGAAACTAATTGCCATGATTACCAGAGGGATTCAGCTCATTGGTTGTTTCTCAGGACAGGTTGAGGAAATGTATCAAGGAGGAGACACATAGACTCTTTTCCAATGAAATAATCGATTTTATGTACTATAATTTAACTGAAGAAGTGCTGTTGGGTTGTTTTATATATGCACATTATATATATATATATGTATTAAAAGGTATGGAAGAAACTTCTGCTTTTGATTAAACATTTACTGATACAGTATGGTCAGCTTTTCTCCAACCATTTTCCTGGCTAAGAGACCTTGCAGACTTACAGCTTTCTACACCTCAGTGAACGGCTGCTGAATAAAAAAGCTTTGTGATCCCCCTGAATGAAACAGTACTGCCCCACCACAGTCACCTTTATTTATTTTTCCCGCTTTTCCTTGTCTCATTCACTACCTCTTTTCCGTCTTACAGTGCTGCCATACTCAGGAATAGAATGGCTCCCTACAGAGAATATTTTGACGAGCTAAAATGACAAACTGCTCTCCCACGCTGTCAGGGCGCTGTACCTACGGTGCTCTCAGAGCTCTACCCATCAAGGAAGCTTCATTCACACTTTCATTTAAGAAAAAGATTCGGTTGACGTTTTGCTTAGGGAAAATTTCCAATTTACAAGCATTAAATGCAAAGTGTGATACAAAAGGATAGATATTCTGCTGGTGTATTTCTGTTACTCAGTGCAGCTTTGCCAAATATTTGCCTTTTAGGGAAATGGTCAGTTATTTTTATTCCTTTGCAACTAGGATTCTTTCACTTGCCCTAAAATTATATGTATTTTCTTTGAAACTCCTTAGATTAAGTTTTCAATATGTTCTACAGGTTTCAATGCTGAGTCCAAGTAACTTTTTTCCTCTGTGACTTAAATACTAGTCATTTAAAAATTACATATTCTACATAGTCCAAAAGTGGCAAAAAGGCAAAACAGGAGAGTATCATAACTGCTTTATAGTTCCAGTGTCCATATACTTTAAGAACCTATTTAAATTCTCAACCTAGTACTTCAGCTGTATTTCTATAAAAAGCATAAGGTCTGTATAATGTTCTCTTTTTGTTTCCTGGGGAACAGTTGCTCTCTGTGGCTTTGTCTTGCTATGCAGTACCTGGGTATTGTCAAGTTGATAAAAAATGTAGATGATATTTTCGAAGAAAACACACAAAAAAAAAGGGAGGGAAGGGGGCATTATAGCAGTGTTGGCTGTATATATGGCCATATATAGCGGTTTTACTAAATATTTTGCTTTCATTGCATAATGCAACCATCTTCTGAACTAATACATTTATAAAATACCTGTGAGGTCTCATACAATACACAGAAAATTGAACAAAGCTGCAGAACACAACCAATCTATAGCAAATCTGACCTGTTGGGAACCTATTTCTTGTAGAGACCAAACACAAGCACACTAGAATTTGAAAAATGAGGATGCAACTTTACAATGTACTGCGTTGTCTAAGACAACTGGTAACCTGAAGCACAAAAGTATTCAGGAGCCAGTGGATGCTGCCATTAGTGTCACTCCAGAGCAGCAGATGACATCACTGTAACATTGGGGTGTTCACATAGCTTCCACAGATGTTCCTTAGAAAAGCTCCACAAGAACCAGGCAGACACTTTGACAACAGTTTGCCAGAAAATTCCGTTTTCATGGAATTGCTTTAATTCCTGGCATATGCCTGTTGATAACCTAAGTGATGGCCACTGAGACTACTTTGTACAGCTCCTAGTGCTTCCACCAGGAGGAAAATTCTCTCTTGGAGCACATGATAGAGCTGCCTGCCTAGAGACTACAGTGGCCTTTAAATAGACCCAGGGACCTCATGGGACCCTGTTCCAGTCTCGGCTTTCTTCCTGTGCAAGGCACACAGATAATACGTCTACTCCTGACCCAAGAGTTGCCCTCTGTTTTCAGCTAATGAGCTGTGAAGGGATGGAGGGCAACAAAATGTCTTCAGTGGTAACCAGGTGCAGCTGGTACAAATGGAACTAAGCATTAGTACATGATAAAATAGAAGAAATAAAATAAAGCTTTCACTTTTATTTCTGTTATGAATATGTTATGAATATATAACTGTGACCATGATTTACAATTTTTTTAAAGCGCTCTCTGATAACAGTATATTCACCCCTATGAACCAATAACACAAGGCATTACTAAATATAGTTACTAATATATCTTAACTGTGAATATTATAGATTGATGCATGCTGGTACTTTTGATTTTGAAATCACTTGGTGCAGAAAAGGTGAAATTGAAAGAGACTGCTAATAAATCATCAAATGGTGCTAAGGAACTTGAATAGTCCCATTTTTTTTAACAGCTACATGTCATTATTTATAGTTCAAATTGTCTGTGAGAATACTTGTTTGAAACAATTTCATCTGCCTTTGTAAAGGAAAAAGAAAGGAGAATCTCTTGTAGCAAGGAGTTTGCTGTTCTACTGCGCAAATATTTAGGCATTACTTTTTGTGGGAAGCATGTGGTCACATGTATCAAGTTCTGTCCCTGGGAGGTTTTGCTGGGTTTGTTTTCTTCTTTTTTGTTCCACAAAAGCTACAAGTAAAGCTTGAAAATGTATTGACAAACCAAAAAAGTTTGTTGAGGCATTGACAATAGCTGCCCTCTTTTGTTTTGTCAAAAGTCTACCATGACATTTCAGGAAAATACTTCATTCCACAGCACATATATAGAAATCCTGTCAGAAAATTATAATCAAGTTTTGTTCTAAGTTAGTAAGTCTTTGCTGGAAGAGGGGTTGAAATTGCGTATCTGAGGGCAAAAGTGTTTTAAAGTGCTCTCTATAGCAATAATTTAGGTACAAAATATAGCCTTCAGGCACCCATTTATTTAGAAGTTGCTAAGTGCAGGCAATCTGTGACGACCCTTACCTGCTTACGGCAAAGAGAAAAAAAGGTCGATCATTAATCATATCTATGTATTGCATTTATCAGAAAAGGAATTAACTTCATGCTTGTTCAGCTTTCCAGTCTAACAGGAGGTAGTATGAGGAGTAGGGTATTTTTGAGATATTTGATCTCTAGGAACTGACAAAGACCATCAGCCCATAGCATATAAACCTCTGCTCAGGCTTAGCTCACCAGCCACATGTGCTAGTTTTCATCTAGTAGCCTAGAAAGTGCAGGGTGGTTTTCCATTAGAAAATATAACTGTCTTGAATGGCTGTGCATTTTAGCATGAAATATGGAATTATATACAAAATACTAAAAAGGAAGGAGTAATGAGTTCCAATTAATCTTTGCTTTAGTGTTTAATATCGGTGTATTTTGGCTCCTTTTTATACCTGCTGCAAAGGAATAAGTGTAGCTTTTATCCACATACAGAATGGAATGAACAGTGGAAAAAGTGTGAAAAGCTCCTTTTGATTACAAGAATAGATCCAACAGCACTGGAAAACTTCATTTTTCCATGCATCATTCAAATACTTGTGACTCCTTCCAAACACACTTATTGCACAACAGGATATATTAGAATTTTACATTTTTCACCACAGAGGACTGGTCAGAATGCCTGCCTATGTTTTGTAAGTAGAAGATACTGACTGTGCAACATTGCTGTAGTCAGATAACTTGAAAATCAAAGAGCTGGATATATGAATTCTGCAGTTATAAAGTCTTGCACTACATGAAGGCTGCTGTGTTTGTTCTTGATATCATAATTAAATGCTCTTCACTTTTTTAGATAAAAAGGTGAGGTAAATTGGAAACAAGGATAGGCTTATGGTGGAATGAAAGAAACCACAAAAAATATTGACTCCATTGTAGTAGCAAGAAGTTTGTCTCCCTGCCCAGGTCCTTAAAAGACAGTAAAATGTGATGGGTAAGTTGCTGTATATTCAGCAATTTTATTTAAATTGCATTGTGCTTAGAAACCTAAATATTAGAATCTGCTGGAGAACTGGTGCTATTGAAGAAAATGGAAGTTTCACTTTGCAAAGATTTTTACATGCCTATGCAGCTCGACAGATTTTTACAGACACAATTAAAACACGTATGAAAGTAACTGAGGTTTAAGTATGATTAAATATAATTAAAGCATTTTACGATGTCCATATTGTTAGGAATATTGCAAGCTGTAATGGAGACAATATTTCCTTTTTAACTGAATGTAAGCTCAAAAAGTAATAGGCACTCTAATATGAAGAAGTTAATCTTTTTAAATATCACATTTAAAGTCCCAAAGAATTAATTTCATTGGGGTTTTATGTTGCTTTGATACAGAAATCCTCATGAGATTCAACAAATTTACTATGTTCTCTTACAATCCTGAGATTGTCAAGTGCATTAATATATTTTACAGTAGATATTTTCCTGTGAGAATATTTGACATGAATTATGTTAATTTTTAATCAGCTGACACATTGTTTTCAGTTTTTTAAAAAATTGTATGATAGCAAGAAAGAGTGGGTATAGAAAATTGCACAAAGTTAATTGGCTGGTTTGGCAATTCCATACCAATAACCAAAATAAGGGTTTCAATTAAACATTTATTCTCATCACTGCTCCAATACTTAAAACAGAATATATTACATAAAATAAAATTACACTTGTGGATGTTAATTGTTGCATTTCCTGAGTTTCCATAGATGATGGGCTGTGACAGGAGATATCCAGAACCACTTTTTCGAAATTGTTCTGATTTGAGATGGTTACAAGGAGAAACAGAAAACACATGAAAAAAAAGTGTTATGACTTCTTACCAAAGAATGATACATGTGAACCTTTTATTTCTTTGAAAATCATGGTTATAGAAAGGTAGAAAAATTTATGAAAGGAAGTGAAAAATGTGGTAAGATATCGAAAAAAATAAAAACAGATTCTGTAATCTTTAAAAGGATTAGGAGAAATTTAAGCACACAGCAGCGGGCTGTGTTGAGTACAAAACAATTTCCCGTAGCATTCAATTTCTTCCTCTCCTTCTTTATCAGGAGCTGGAAACAATGTTGTGTGTTCAGTCTAATTCTCAGCTCCAAGTTACTCTATATGAATGGACTGAAGCATGACGGGCTCATTTTCCCTAACCTGTCTGGAAGAGCCCAGTACCAGTCTGCCTAACATGCATTATACAGTACAGAAAAAGCAGTATTTTGCACAAGGCACTGCCGTTGTTATCATACAACTTTGTGGAACTCACTGCAGCCAGATATTGACAAAAGTATGATTTAGAATATTTCACAACTCATTGAATTCTGGGGGATATCTTCCTTTATGATAAAAATACATACAGATGTGCTCGACCTTTATTTTTCTAATTGCAAAATGTTCTGACAGAGTTCTGTAGGAAAGTTCCTCCCATTCTACCATTGTTGGGTAAACTATAGACATTTCAAAGAAAATAACAAATGTCTGCTTAAGAACGTTGTATTTCAGAGGAAAAGAAAGTATTAAAATAGATTAATTTTAATACAGGCAAATATTTCTAACATACATTCCTCTTTTCAAATACACATATAGACATCAGCACAGAGTAAAATATTGAAGAAAGAAAGAAAGATACTGTGCTTTTGTTTATGTCTTTATATGGTAAGTAATTGATCACTTAAATCATTTTATAAAGTTTACTGGTTAATGCTACAAATTAATTATTTAGTATAACAATCTAATTGAATAAACTGTTAAGAGAGGTGTTAAATACTATTTAGAAGTACTGAGATGCTTTTCTAAAATTACAAAGTTGTCTTTTTAAGTAAGCATGTGGTTAGAAGAAATACATCAACCATGGCTAGTGATTCATATTAACTATTTTATTTAACTATACAGGCTAACAATGAGGATAGTGTGGAAATAATCTTTGGAAACTTGTGTTAGATAGCTTTGTACATTCATTTCCTTTGGTATTTCTAGCTCAAATATTGTATCCTAAATTATGTGTAGGGATATATAACTGTAAGTTTATAGCACAGATAGTAAGGTAAATCTCCAGCTTTATAAATCAAGTCTAATCAGGGCCAAGAAATTAGTCAGAGCAGTGGCACTAGTCAGTCCTGTGGCATGCTGGCAGCCTGCCCCAGTAGTATCTGAGTCCACAGAGCTGAGGCAATCTCAGTGTTCCTGAGACTCCTCTGCTTTAAAGGAAATGTTGGCAAACTCATCACTTCTTTATCCCATGGTTATCCAGATGCTCTTCCTCTTCTCATAACTCTGAATGCATTGTAGTATTAGAAAAGAAGAAGAAAAAAAAAAAAAGGTAGGGACAAAAGCAGATACAAGGGCCCTCTTGGTGGAGGAGTGTCCTACCAAGCCCTGAAGGCTCTTCCTTATCCTAAAAATATGAGCTGTTTCTGTGCAGGAGCCCAGCTTCAGAGGGCAGGAGAGGGAGCGCGCTCACTTGTCTGATGCAGGCTGGGAGAGAAATGGGAAGGATCTTCCATTTCCTGAGGGATTTGGCAGGTATGATGCTGGATGAACCAGCATTTCATGTGGCAATGAACACCCTGGTCCAGTTTAGCTTTTGGAACTAAACTGCTGTGGGTGCCTAGCCTCAGTGTGGAAACTGAGATATCAAAGGAGCAGTGGTCACCCTGAGCCCACACATACCCTGACACCCCACCCCAAAAAAGCACAGCTGTGAAGGTATATCTTGTGCTCTAGCCAAAAGTGGTTCTCCAGGAAAGTGTGTGTTTTGGAAATGTCTTTTCTGTTGCCTTACTTACACCTTGAACAATACAGTCTGAGAACTTGGCAGACAGCTTCTCCTCCTGGGGTCTGCAGCCTTAAAGAACATTTTAGCACCTATCTTGTAGACAGACTGGCTGGTTTTGGAAATAACCCTTAGTGTCAGACTTACAAAGCTGTTTAGAAGTTTAACTCCTATTGAGCATCTCAGCTTTGAAGGAATTTGCACTAGGGTGTACTCACTGAGGCAAGGTTTCAGCTACTGTAAATAAATACCATTGATTTGGACTTTAGCAGAGCTCCATAACAGAGTATATTTAAAGGAGCATGATGCACATAAAATTTAAAAATAAATTTGAAAAATCACAGTCCTGGTGCCCTGACATCTTTACGATTACAAAAATAATAATCATCATCCTTAAAAAACACACACACACAAAAAGCACACAAACAAACAAAACCAAAAAATCTGCCCCTAGAAATGAAACTGGTAGTGAGATCAATCTTCTGAACAATCCTCTGAATCTGAAATCTTTCCTTTTTCTGAAATAAGGTTTCTTATTTGGAACTCTCAGGAGCAAACCAACAAATGCTGGTAGCAGCTGGACTTCAGCTATTCTGTCTGCTGTGTTTCCTTGGTCCTCTCCTCCTGTCCCCTAGTCCTGGGATAAAGCTGGAGAGGAGGCAGGTGGTTAAATTGCACACTATAGTTAGAACAAGCTATTTCTGAGCATTCGTGAAAACATTTAGGTGCCTAACAGAGAAGGTGACTGGGAATTTAGGTCAGGTCTTAAAGGTCTTAAAGAGGGGTTAATTGCTGAACTATCCTGCCAAAAGTGGGGATGTGGAGGAGTCCAGCTTCTTGTGTTCCTTGGTGGGTCCAGCCCTTAAAACAGCCTGTTTCCTCACAGAAACAATGTTTTACCCCAAGACACACAGCGAAGGGAGAGCAGAAGACGAGCAGAAGGAGCAGTATCATGAACATATTACAGTCAGAGAAGTTCTTTCAGGTAAAGGAATGTGTCTGAAATGAATAAAGAAAATAACATGTCCTAACTTTCACCTTCTTTCATAGACTGTGAGTTTCTTTCTCATCCTGTTGTTCCAAACTCTGGTGGCTGCCTTTCCCACATTCAACAGTATTTTTCCAAGAGATGTGAGTTTATACCCTTTAAAGACTTAGTTGTACTATTAATCTTTGAATATTCCTTTAAACACTGAATTTAAACATTTCCCTTATTTGACCCAATGAAAAAGATTTTTTTTTTTATGGAAAATGTTTTAATTTTCTTTAATCTCTTACATTAATTTTCAAATCCCACAGATGGTAGTTACCCTAGAATACACTCCAACGTATTCGACACTCAGTTTTTTTAATGACAACACATTTTATTATATTTATTTCCTTTCAACAAAGTTTCTAAGACCTTAAAAAACCCATAGTACTGTTTTACAGTTTAGATGGTATGCTGAGCTGGTTGGCATCCATGGTTGGGTCATTTTGCTTCATTGATTCTTTTTTCCTCTGTCTTAACTATTTGAGCAAGTGGTACAGCATGAAATACGACAGTAACTGTTCAACATAAAATTTCCAAATTACAGTTGATGGAGTTTATTCAAAAGAAATGGAAAAATTTACAAAAGGAAAGGACAGTTCTATGGGAAATACTGAAATTAAGCAGCAATAAGCAATTGTTTGTTTACAGTGGAAAGTCTGTTTACATAATCCAAACAGCAAACAAACTCTTACTGGCTCCCAACCTGCCAGACTCATAAAATATTTAAAGAGTTCTAATATTGCATTTCAAATTGAGCTTTTGGAAGTTTCTCTTATGCATAGCTTCCTAGTTTTTAAACCAATGAGAATTATGATAGGTTTGGGGTTGTTTTCTTTTTGGTTTTAATTTGTCACTTGTTCAGCTGCTGTTCACTGATATTACTGTGGTGCAAAAATGAAGCTGTTGTTTTCGGATTGTTTTTTGAAAAAAAAAATATTGTCCTTACTATGCTATGTGTGATGTGATTTTCCCTGTGGACTATCCTAGTAGAACTAATATGTTTATGGAATTTGAATTAAAACGGATTACATACCTGCAAAATAGTGCACTACAGATTTTGTTTTCTCTTCAAATCTCAAAAATAAGCAATTGTTTTGAAATGACAAGCTGAAAGTACAAAGAGAGAAAATAAATAAGGGCAGTACCACAAATAATCAAAACAAGCTGGTATTCCAGATATTTAACCTCAACCTCTCCCCTTTTTTTACCTCAGTAAAGCAGGGATGTATTTTGACTGTCTCTAAAAGCAGTAAAACAATACCATCTCCTCAGCTTATGGATGTTTGTGTATCAGGACTCCAACTGAGACCTTCTGTGTAATCAAATCCATTACATTGTTATTTTGGCATTTTACTATCAGGGGGATCATAAGAAATGACCCAATGCTACAAGGTTTCATCTGTAAGGCTGTGCACAACTTAGAATTATCTGCTATGACATTTGATAACTCAGGAAATAAACCAACTTGTTAGTAGTACAGTTCTGTGTATCCTCATCAATTTCACACTCAAGAATTTGTATATCTGAAAACCTTCAGCAAGTGAAATTTAAAAAAAAAAAAAAACATCCATGGCATTGTGTCCTTGTTTAGAGTACAGAAAACCAAAACAAGATGTTTTTAACGGTATATGACATTTTAAACAATATAAGTCTTCAGCATAAGTTGAAAGGACCCTTTAGTTTAGGATTTTAGATTTCTAGCTGAAGTGTAGGATAATCACGTGATGCTATTATTGCTCAAATAGTGAAGAGAAGCCTTGTGTCCATGTTACTCTCAAAAGAATCTAGGCTCCTATTTTCCTGTGCACATGAAGAAAGCTTTCCACTGGAGAAGGCTGCGCAAAATGTGCTTTTCACTGTCAGGCTGTGATGCTCTTCCTAGCCAGCCAAGCAGAACCGGTTCCTGATTTGTAGGCAGACCCATGATGCCTCCACCACTGACCCCTTTCCAAAAAGAAAAGCCCAAACTAAAACCGTCATATCCAGCAGCGTTCTTACATATGCTTCAAGAGAAAAGTGGAATCAGGCATCGGTGGGCCAGGCGCACAGTTTGCAGTATGCAGACATAGATGATTATCAGCTGTCATGGTAACACCTTCACTTACTGGGATTCTGTCCTCAGTAACTCTGCAGATTTGTAAAAGGCCAAAAGATGCATAGATCCTAATTCTCAGGTCTGCCTTCTAGTTCTGTTTGTTTAAGGATTTTTTTTTTTTGTCTGTTTTTTTCAATTTCTATGTGACTTCTTCTGTAGGTTTCAGCAGAGTATATACATATGCACACATACAACTACTTATGTATGTGTATTGTTTTGTAAATGTTCTCAGTCATGCTTTCTTCTGCTTTGCATCATTTAATCATATACCTTCCGTGTCCTCATTTATTTTTTGCGCAATTAAACCTTATAATAAATTATTAAATATAACCTGACAGTGGCAGAGCCTTCCTGTTTTGTTTTCTTCTGGGCATGGGGGGAGTGAAGGGGGTGAAGGAGTGGGGAAGGAGTGCAGGGACTACACTTCAATTTCATCCCCAAAAAGAAAACACTGAAATTACTGTGGCGAGTGGCAAGGAGCCTGTAAAACCACAAAGCTGTCAGATACCAAGCTGCTGTTCATACTTTTAAATCTAGGTTCAAGGAGCCCTGATACATGTGCTTTTGTCATCTGAATAGCACTGTTTGCCCAGCAGCAAAATAACACCTCCTGTGCAGAAAATCATGGGTATTTATTATTCTACAGAGCTCTCAATTTGACATGCAAAAGCCATGAACACAGACAACATCAAACACATTTTCTTTCTCACCCTGTCACATAGGCTTCTCATACACAGAGATTTCTCAAACCAAATTAACTTTATGTAAACATATGCAGCTCCATTCTGCATATTAGAGCTGTTCTAAAATTGACACTTAGGAGTCCACCTATTAGGTGAAAGTGTTTCAGTTGCAGAAGGACAAATAGTCTCTAATCCTGCATATGAATTAAAGGATAGGGTAACTCTGCAGGCTGCAATACAGCACCAACACAGCCAGGGTCATGTCACTGTTGTGCCAAAGCAGTCCAGGCTGTGCCCAGCACAGCCAGTTTGACCTTCCATTTCTTGCCAGCACAGAGAAAAGAAAGTCTATGCTGCAAATAAAAGGCCTGTGCTTTGATTACTTCATTCTTAAGAAAGAACCTAATGGTCTTTTCTTATGTTTGTGTGAGACATTTTTGCTGTTGACATAAATCTCCTCTGTCTGCTGGAGTGGTGATTCTTCTCCTTTCTCAGCTGTGTATGCCATGAAAATTGGATCTTCCATAACTGTTACAAGGAGGCTAGAAGAACATTAAAAGGGAAAAAAAACCCAAATGAAAAAAAAGAAAAAAAAAAGTAGTTGAAGGGCTTTTCTCAAAGCAGCTACCGCTTTGAAAAAGCAGAAAATGTTTTCTTCAGATGCTGATTTATTATTAAGAAGTATGAAACCATCAATAAAAATAGGGTTTTGTCTTCTTGTTTTCTGTGAATGTGTTTCAGATTCAAGTCATAGGAAAAAAAAAGAAGTTGCAGCTTGAATGTGTTTCCCAGCTGTCTCACATCTGGCCCCTGGTAAAGCACCAGTGAAATGCCCCCTTCCCCTCATAAACACTCTTCAGATACTGAACCAGTCTCTCCTACATCCATCTTAAAACATGAATTATTCTGAAACTATTGAGTATGCTAAGAATTAGTCATTTCTTAAAGACAACTTAATGTTACAGTGCCTGGGTGAACTGGTGTGGAGGAAAGGTGTTGTCTGAAGCAAAAGGCCACTCCCTAGCCTAGGGCCACTCTAGGAAGAGTTTCATCCTGGTTCAAACAGTGACCCAACAGTCAGAATGAGAGAAATCTGTTTTTTAGGACATATTGTCAGTGGAGCTTATCACTGGGCCATACAGGAGTGAGATCTGAGAGGTGACAGGTGGAGAGCCAGAGTCTCACATCCTCTGTGAAAATGGGGTCTCACATCCACCATGAAACACACATTTCCTTAAACACACCCCCGATTAAGGGTGTGAAGAGACAAGACAGAAGCAGTGAAATTGGCTCCTGTCTTTCCACTTCTAAACTTCAGGGCTTGAATATGATAATTTGAGGGGGGGGGCGGGCAGGGAATCCAAAACGTGGACTATTACAGTAAAAAAAAAAAAAGATGCACTGAAAGAGCTATCCTAAAGCATTGTAGTGAAGCTGAACTGGAAAATACAGATAAGACAAAGAGTATCATAGAATATAAATTTTTAAATTTATGCCTCAGTTTTACAATTGATGACTTGAGGAAAAAAGACATTAACAAAGACACAAATAATAAAAAGACTATGAAACCAAAAGAGGTAATTTGTTAATAACATGGACCAGAGTAGAGTCTCTAAATGTAGCTGTAAAGCATTAAAGGATATTCATCAAAAATTAATGAAGAGTAGTAATCATATTTTAAAATCTTCAGTTTTTCCTATCTATGTAGTTTTAGATTAGACTATATGATTCAGGGGATATAAAGAGTAGACACAGAAGAAAAAGATCGTAATAAATATACAGTACAAACTATGAGTAAGCTTCATCTCAACAGGTGAACTCACTCAGATCTGAGTAGAGTACAAAGCTTTTGATAAAGCCTCTGTGATCTTCCTCTTCTTTCTGAAGACACATTTAGTCAGAAACATAGTGGAGGAAACTGCATCATACATGATAGTATAGTCTGAAAGATCTAATTCCAATATAATGCTGATATTACTTACTTTCCCACTGAAACCAATAAATACAATAAAATTCAGGTAGACTTGCAAACTGCAATCTGCATGAGATTAGCACTGTGTCATAAAAGCCTGAAAAAGCCCTTTGATTCTGGGAAATACTGATATGTTGCCCAAAATTCCATCAACCTCCTGTATTGTGGTAGGGGAAGGAATACATTTTCTGCTCACTATTTTTTTTCTTTGGAAGAAGAGAGATTCTCAGTCAGACCACTAGAAATACTTGGCAGGGAAAACAGCAAACTTAGATAATGGTTTAAACTATAACTTTGGATCCAGCTGTAAATCTGGAACATAAAATCGGACAAAAAATGCTAGAAGATGTAGAAGACTTCAAGATATCACCTGTCCTCTGTGCACAACATAGGAGTAGCAATGCCTAGCTTGATGTTATTCCTGACAAATCACCCTCAACATATTATTTCAGCTAATACCACAGTAAGCATTTAGCTGACAAAGGAACTTGAGTAAGCCATTTGTTTTCCCAATGTGAAAAAAAGGACAAAAAACCAAAAAATGTCACTTTTTCACAGCCTGTAGAACGGATAGGTTTTTTCAAATTTAAAATTTTGGTGAGAAAATTCATTTTTTTATGTATGCCTGTTTTTTTCATTCTGAGCGGGATGGTAGGATGAGCTGTTAACACATCCATCCTCACCTGCTTCAGTATATTATGCAAATTGATTTGTTACTCACTTTTTTGTGATAAGCAGTGGTGATGCAGAAGATCAGTAGGAAATCTAATACCAAAACAGCAGCAGAAATCCCTTCAGCTATGTTGGTAATAATCCATTTGTGATCCCAAGCTGCTAAAATACAATTGCAATAAATACAATTGGTATTTTGTAAAAATATAAATCAGCATGAACTTTTTATGACAGACAAACTAAGCTGAAAAATCAATGGTTTTATAAAGATATTATTCCATGACAGCTCATGCTCAATATTCAGACTTTATAGCAATTTCCTCATTTCTGAAAAGCCTGTGTTATGCTGAACCAGCTCTTAACAAAGTTATGACTGGGATGACCAAAGGTGAGTGAACACAGCACAGCGGTATGAAAAAAAAAAAATCTATGTTTTGTATAATCCTTTTCTATCTCCTTCCCTCCCCTGGTGAGAAAGCAGTCCATACATAAGTGACTCAATATATGGTTAATAAAAGTTATCAGCCTACTTAAATGAATGCTCTTGGCTAACACAAAGCTGTGAGGAGCAGCTGACACCCCAGAGGGCTGTCTGAAAGCTGCCCTTCAGAAGGACCTCGATGGGGTGGAGAGATGGGCAGAAAACTGCCTGAAATTCACCAAGGTCAAATGCAGGGCCCTGAACCTGGAGAGAAATAACCCAACATACTAGTACAGGCTGGGGCTGATACGGAGGAAAGGAGCTCTGCAGAGAAGGACCTGGGGGTGGACAACAAGCTGCCTCTGAGCCAGCAGTGTGTCCTGGTGGCCAAGTAGGCCAATGGGATCTTGGGGTGCATCAGGGAAAGCATTGCTTTCCTTTGTAGGAAAAGGAAAAGAGTAGGTAGAGGGAGGTCATCCCACCCCTCTACTCAGCCCTGGTGAGGCATATCTGGAGTGCTGTGTCCAGTTCTGGGCCCCTCAGTGCAAGAGAGACAGGGAGTTCCTTGTGTGGGTCCAGCACAGGGCAACACAGATGATGAAGGGAGAGTCCATTTTATGAGGAAAGGCTGAAGGAGATGGGTCTGTTCAGCCTCTAGAAGAGATGACTGAGAGGAGACATCATCAATGTCATGGAATCACAGAATCAGCTAGGTTGGGAAAAAGCTTTGAGACCATCAAATCCAGTCTGTGAGTCTGTATCTGAAGGGAGGGTACCAAGAAGATTAATTAATCCAGGCTTTTCTCAGTGGTGCTAAGCAACAGGACAAGAGGCAATGGGAAGAAAGTGACACAAAGGAAGATCTACCTGAATACGAGGAAGAACTTCTTTACTGTGTGGGTGCCCAAGCACTAGGACAGATTGCCGAGAGAGGGTGTGGAATCTCCCTCACTGGAGATATTCAAGAACCATCTGGACACAATCCTGTGCCATCCAGGATGACCTTGCTTGAGCAGGGAGGTTGAACCAGATGACCCACTGTGGTCTCTTCCAACCTGACCCTGTGGTCCTGTGACTGTAAAGGTTGTCCCATAGGAGATACAAAACAATCGTCCAATATTTCGATGGGCAGCAAGTTATTTTTCAGAGTACCAGGAAAAACATCTGAATGCTCAAGAGACTTTCTGTTCAGTACTGCAGACAATGGTATCAGTTATTTTCTGCTCTAATTCAAAAAGAAATCTGTTCTGTTTTTAACAAAAAAAAATTCACAAAACTTTCTCCCATTATCATCACCTTTTTTTAATCACCTAGTATTGTACCTGCCTTGATGATGGATGTCAGGAAACCTGCCACATTTGTTCTAGCCTAAGCAAAAAGGCTTTCTTTGAAAACTGCAACCTAGGCAGGAAAAGTTAAACTTATAGTAACTTTGCTTGAAATGCATTGATTTCTTTGGAATGGAGTCATATCTTCAAATGAAACTAAAGAACAACCTGTAATAACTAAAGGTAGAGAAAGACAAGAAAATGGCTTTAAGGTATAAGCCAATTTATTCTTATAGTGCTCAAGTCTGTGGTGAGGTAATACTTATTTTTTTAGGTGCAAAGCATTGGAGGAAAGAACAGGGGAAATACTATCAGTCACACGGGTAATCCACAGCTCAAGTTCTCAGCTATTTATTGGTGAATGAGAGCTAAAATCTGTCTTCAGCTGTACTCCCTCTTTAATGTTCTGCTCACTCTACAATGAAACCAACAGCTGCGCCAGAGTAGTTCCATTGGGGTAGACAAGAAAGTTATGTGCTTAGGTCACAGGCAAAGGAAAGCAATCAGTGTCACTAATGACAGTAATCTCAGCTAACCCATCTCAGCAGATGGTTTTCCTCTCCAGGATCAAAAAGGTTCACGTCTTCTTACCTGGCTGTCCTGAATCTCACATGACACTTGCTCAGGTATGCCTCTTTAGTATTAATGTGTTCGTTGGAAAGGATAACAATAAATACTGATTACAGAAGAGTCTTATCCTTGGATCCAATGCTATTTTACTGGAGAGGAAAAAAGAAAATTCTCTCAGAAGTTTACACTGGTGAAGGCCTGTGACACTATAGAGAAGGCTGCCCGATAACACAAACCAACACCTTTGGTGTTATAACTACATATGAAATCACTCTACTGCCAGAACGTTTTCAGCTCCTGTGCACTTTAAATGACAGGACGGTGCATATACTTACCTTAACATTTAGGAAAAAATATGTCTTTTTTTACCAGCTGTTATGCTACCCACCAGAGAAAGTCATTGTCTGTGGCAGTGAGTACTTACAGAAATATAGAAAAAACATCCTATAAGTAACAAGGGGGAAAGAAATAAAATCTTTTTATTTGATCCATCACCAAGGATGGGTGAATCTGGATAGAGCTGCAGATTTCAGCAGCATCCCCACCCTTCAATTTAACTGCTCCAGGTTTCATTTTTCTTTTTCTGAAGTTTCACCTTCGGTTTTATCAGGTCAAGATAATAATCATTGAGTTAATGAGTTTGAGAGGTGAGATTATCAGCTGTCAGTTAAATATGGATGAGAAAAATCATTAGATTCTTTTTCTTTTAACTAACAACAACTGAAAGCCCATGTGCCTTCTCCCATTTGAAGTGAACAAAACCTCCCTTAGGCATTTGTTTTCTTTAACTATACAAAACCTTTTGTAATTACTGACTAACATCCCAGTCAGGATTTTGCAGAAACATGTCAGAGGCTTGTCATATGTCTCTTTCATTCTTATGTTCTCAGCAAAGGTGTTATGCTGACAGGAGGTTATTAAGTATATTTTCGGCATCAGTACAATTTCTGTTAAGTATTAGTATTTCTCTGCAAGTTTGGGCATTTTTTTTTTGCAGGACATTTTTCAATTGACTTTGGTTTTGAGGAGGAAGCACTGATGGGCCAGAGAGTTGTTCTAACAAGAGAGTCGAACTGCTCTGTCAAGACCTTCATGTATTTTGTTACGTGCCTTGTTGGACTGGCATGTATGATATCCTAACTGGGCACCACTGAAATAGTTTACCCCATAGCTGAAAGACAAAAATCTAGCATGAATGCATTCAAGCACAGGGAATGGTGGTTGGTTGAGTAGAGACCCACAGAGGTGGTTTGGTACCTTGTGCTCATACTCAATGACTTAATGAAGGAAGCAGGAAGCTAATTTCACTGTTATCCTGGTTCTCCTCAACCCCTTACTGCAGATCTTATTTTCTGTCTGCTTCCCAGGGCCCAGAAGCACTGCTGTCTCCTTCCAGCTCTCAAGGAATGTATGACAGCCCCCAGCGACTGTACAAGTGCTTCCCTGCTTTTCATCTGGATGCTAATAAAGATTATCCAGCTGTATTCAGCCATGGTGTGATCTCACCCTTAGCACTATGTGCAGTTCTGGGCCCCACAAATTTAAAAGTAGGTGGAGGTATTTGAATGTGTCCAGAGGAAGGCAACAAAGCTGGTGAAAGGCCTAGTACAAACTGTAATGCAACTCTGACACCCTAAACATGCATATAAATACAACCATTAACCCATTTTTCATTTCGTTTCAGTAAAACATTTCTGTCTTACTTTGCCTAAGAGAACTTGGTACCCTGCTTTCTGCTAAAGAGAAAAAAACTTATTAAGTCTCTAAAAATGTCTGTGTCTTCAGGAGGGAATAAGTACTTCTTTTTCAGCCCTGCTAATTTTTCAGTATTTTCATATGACATGTCCCATTCTTTACCAATCATCTACCAAAACAATATGTGGATTGCAAGTCTGCTTTCTTTCTTCAAAGACTGCCTCATAGAAAAAAGCATGGTAAGAAAAGCACAGAAAATGGGTTTCCGATGTGGAATCTGGTGTCATGGCTGATCTTCCTATTGATAGAATTTTTAGAATGAGAGATATGGTGAAGAACACATCAGAAATTAATCCAAAATCTCTTGAACACTACATATAATTATGTAGCGTTCATCTGTTTCTGTAAGCGTCATCCAAGAAGAACTACACGACTTTACAAATACATTGCTTTATATGTTCCAGGTTTTGAGGTCAAAAAATACTTGCAGAAGTCTAATTTAATCTGTAAATTCCTGTTTCTGGAAAACAACAGTCACAATATTTAGTGGGATAGAGTGGATAAACTTAGTGACACTGAATTAATCTCATGGCTTAATTTTCACTAGCATCCAGAAACATTAAATGTAGCATGCTGGCTTTTACTAATACAACTAAGAACTGCTTTCATGATGCTTGAATATCTCTTCCTTCCTCTCTCCTTTTTTTCTTAACAAGAATTCCATGCTGTTTTTCTTTGCAGAAATACATTCACCTCTAGACAAGAAGCAAGCTGCTTCTTTCTACCATACCACCTCTCAGAATCAGCAGTTTTTGGACTGTTACCTCTTCTGAAAATAATCCTGTGCTCTTAATACAGCCTTTCACCTAAGATTCCTGCTCTTCAAAAATTCTTAAAGTCCTCTCAGCAACAACTTTAAAAAAAAAGGAGGGGGTTCTTATCTTTTTTCTTACTCTCTCAACCTAAAACCTAAACAGCAGGTCTCCTCCTCTCCTCCCACCTTCTAGACTCAGTATTTCAAAATAACTCTGGAACTTGGCAAGGCGAGAAGAATCGCTTCACCCATGCAGAATCACACCAACAGGCTTAAAGCGTTGGAAGAGTTTGGTAGAAAATCCGTGCTGGAGCATGGCTTAGCTGTAATGCTAAACCAAAGAAAATGACATGACTGAACTGGTAGAACATACACTCAAAAAAAAAAAAAGTACAGCAAGTTTCTGGCAGCAGTTTGTTTATTCTAGCCACAACTGTTGGATCAAGCAGAGTAAGTCACTCATGAGTTTGTGAGAGACTTCACTGTCTGTGCCACAGGGTGCAGTGGGAGCTGGTGCCTGCCCTGCTGTTTTTCTCCACTTACTATTTTTTCCATATCACACCAGAAATGTTAATTGTGCATTATGAAAAATTCCAAATGTTGAAGAGAAATAATAGGAAATCCTTGATATTTCACTTTCTTTGAAATTAATGAAATTCAACCAAATGCGCTTAATAATACAGTGTGAGGGCTTAAAAGGGATGCAATGGAGTGTTTTCTGAATCGTACTGCACTTTATATTCTTCAATGTTTACATTTTTTTCTCCAACAAACAGCCAAAACTACTTTTCCATTGCTAGGACTAAAAATCATAAACTGAATTTCAAGAGCAAAAGAAGCGTGGAAACTACTCTCTTCTTTTGGAGAAGAAATATTTTGTATATGTAGAACTGATCATTCTGAAGGTCACTGTATTTTTTGCAACTATATGTTTTCATTTTGGTGTTAGAAGCACTGCACTTGGTAGTAAGAAGGAAACATGCTTGATTATATCAATAGAGTCAAGATTTTGAAATCTGAATGTTTAAACTTGTCAGAAGTGAGGACTTTTTGTCCTGTTTCCTGTATTTTTATCACGTTCTCCTCATTTTCATGGATTTTTGTGGTTGAGTGTTCAAAGTAAAGCAGGTAATGATGTTGTTTTCCCAAGCAGATTCTCCATTTCTCAATTAACCATATCATAGTTTAAACATATTCTGGACTTTTACACCATGCCACAGCACTGCCAAACACTCATGTATCCCCAGGAAAAAGGGCAGAGCAATGAAAGCTAGACTGAGTGCTGCGACAAAAGAAGGTCTAGGGTGGTGCAAGGATTAGGTCTTGAAAATGCATTCCACAGAGAAGAAGCAAAACCAAGTCCTTTTTTTGTTGTTTTGTTTTGGGATTTTTTTTTTGGCATAACAGAAAATAGAAGTAAACATGGAATTCAACCCACAGTCTGAGAAATTTCAAGTGTCTATGTGTTGGGACATGTAGCTCCCACTATAAGCAAACTGTGATAACAGTAACATCAAAATCTAGAGAGCTTCTCAGGTCTCCATGAGGAAACCTCTTACCTGAATAAAGTGGAGCCCAGTTTACAGATTTCTACATTACAAATACTACTGTGAATGTGCTCTTTGCCTTTGTTGGAGGACAGGTGTCATCCCCAAGGCCCTGCAGTACAACATGCTGATGGGAAATTCTCCTCGTGCCTTCTTCGGGGGAATACTCACCTCTTCCTACAAACTCAGGCAGTCAGTCCCCTTCCAAAGCATCTCCTTCTCGTAAGTCATATGAGGAGCAGCTGAAGGAGCTAGGGTTGTTTTGCCTGGAGAAAAGAAGGATGAGAGGAGACCTTACCACTCTACAATCACCTGAAAAGGTTGTAGCCAGGTGAGGATTAGTCTCTTTTCCCAGGCATCCAGTGACAGGATGAGAGACTCCCTCAAGCTTCACCAGGGGATGTTCTGGTTGGACATCAAAAAAAGGTGGTCAGGAACTGAAAGAGTCTGCCCAGACAGATAATGAAGTCACTGTCCCTGGAAGTGTTCAAGAAATAACAGGAATGATTTAGTTGACAAGGTGGTGCCCAGTCAAATGTTGAGCTTGATGATTCTGGAGGTCTTTTCCAGTCTAAATAATTCCATGATTCTATTCTGTTCTGTGATTATTAATATCAAACCAGTTTCTCACAAATAGGTCTGAAGTCATGTAATGAGATCAGACAAGTTTAGACCTAGCTTATTTTTGAGAAAACAACTTTGCTATCTTTTACATGCTGCTAATTGGAATGTGGTATTTAAATAAATCCTCACTTGTTACTGAAGAGTTATTTTATTTGTGTAGAAGTGCTAATGCCTCAGAAGGTCCTATTTTGACCATTTACAATTTTCTCCTTTATTTACCAGCCACAGGAAAACTCATCATAGAGTTTTGTTTCTCCCAGAAACTACATGGATGTACAGTGCAAAGTCAGAGGCTGTAATGTTTTGAAAACCAGTCCTGGAGTTTTCCTGATCAGAAGAATCCACTGGTGTACATTCTCTGAAATCTGAACCAAAGCTTTGCTTTCCTGATGAGTCACACAGAATGACAATATCTACCCAATCTGCTTTAATCCTTTCCCACATCGCTTGCTGACCTGAATCTTCAATTTTACAAGGGCAAGTAAAAGCAACATATCCTCCTGGCTTGGTAAACATGGAATTATTTTGTTTCCCAGACACTTCAAAAGCATCTGTTGAAAAATGCAAAACCCAGCAAAAACCTGCTTGTAATTCATTCAAGGGAAGTTTAGTACCCACAATTCCAGTGCAGCAAATATTAATGAAATTGACTTATAGGTGAATGATATTGAAATAATTTGAAATGTTGACATGTACAATTTATACCTATCTATGACTATATTTCTGTTCACTTTTAGACAAAACAGTCTTTATGGAACTGTGAGTCAGCAATGCCATTGCAAGAAGGCTATTTCTGTAAACTTTAAGTACATGAATGTTCTATTAACAGTTTCACCAAATATTCAGCAGCATAAATTATGGGGGCAATCTAATTAAACTTGGCATAATCTCTTTCTTCTTTCACACTAGTTATAATAAGAAAATGGTTTGATGTGACCCTCAGGACATGCTTTAGTAAATTATGTTAAAAGACATTCCAGCCTAACAACTGCAATTCTCCTATTCACAAAATTCACACCACCTAAATTTAAAAAAGTTCTTATCCATTCACACACACTACTTGGGAAAAATCTGTTTGATAATCTGTCTGTGGTATGAAAGAAGATTTCCAGACAAATTCACGACTTCAACCACATAGAAACCATACGTGTATCTTAAATAATTTTGACTGAAATCCCTTTGCTCTGAGTTATTGTTTTGAGTAACATAGTTTACTGTTTGCTACTTAAGAAAATAAATGTTTAAAAGTCTGCAATAGAAAAATTGTCAATTTCTCTGACATTCAGAGCCACTTATTTCTAAAGTCAGCTTTGTAATGCCTGTATCTCACAAGCTAGGATGAACACTGTCATCTTGCTGAAGACTTTAATGTTGGAAAAGATTAACAATCACACTGTTTTTCTTCCGCTGTAAAAGAATCAATCTTTCAAGTTCTTCCACTAGATTTTTTTTAATTAGATGTTTTTAAGTAAAAAAAGTCACTACAATAAATATTTTAATGTGTTTGTCTCTATCTGTGACAACTGGAAGGTAAGGAGGCTACCTGGGAATAAGTGATTCCATTCATGTTCACAGGATGGAGACTCCATTGTGGGAGTCTCTAACTTCAGAGAGTCTCTCAATCTGTGAAACAGAGAGTGAAAAAGTCTAGCCTGCCATTTTTTTATCAATGGAGTACAGCACAGAAAAATTACATTACCTCTGCCTTTGGAGACTGGAAATATGATTAAAATGTTGAAATGTAGAAACACAAAAGGAACAGTGTCTTATGAGTTTACCTAAAATAATTAATGAAGAACTTGAAGATCCATGTAGACTGCAATCAAGGAGACTGAAAGTTAATGACAGGCAAGGACAGAAGAGAGATAAATTTACTAAACCAAACAGAAGGTACAACACAGTGAAGCTAATTAACTCCTTACACAGCTTGCCAAAGACAGCTAAATTTCTATTACAGAAGCAGACTGCCAAGGCTGGATAATCATTTAAGTTATCATGCAAATTCCAGCAAGAATTTACTCATGGAAGTCTAAGTAGTATTCAATTTAGACTGAATGACTGCTATGCTGGGACTCTGCACTTACAAAATAGGTTCCTTGAAGTGCAGTCCCTCAAAATTCACTACATTAAATCAGCTAGGTTTTTTATATATACCTTGCAGATACAGACCTGCAGATTCATTCAGATCAGTTAGGGAAGAGGGGCAAATGAAAAAATGATAGAAACCCATCCTCTCTGTGGAACACCATAATCCTTGAGGTCAGATCCTTTCCTCAGACCACTAACTTCCAGCAACAGCCTGCTTTACAGCAGACCACATATTCTTGCCAAGGAATTCTTGCCCTTCATCGTGCAGTCTTTGCTCTGGTTTTCCAGTATGAGCAAGCCCTACAGCTACCCACATTCCCTCACGAGCATTGGCATCTCCCCATCCCCTCCAGTGTACATCCTTGCTGTCCTAATTGTTTCATTACAATGCCACCCTGAACTCCAGGTGTTTCTCCTATGTAAACATACTTAATAGGGAATTTTGTGGATGATGATGCTACCTCCCACCTTCCAGAGCATTTCCACCTGACCCAAATGACAGGACCTTATAACAACCAGCCTTCTTCCCTGCTGGTTTGCCATACATTTGCTAGAAAATTGTACATTGCACATATGGTGAGCTGGGAACAAAGAGGTAAAACATTTTCCACCAAAGAGATGAAAATCCCTTCTGTCTTAAAATTTATTAGTTAACTCTTGTGTTATATTTGCCAAGCAATATATCCCAGTTGCTTGATAATATATGATATCACAACATTGTAGTATACTATAACAGGTACGTTACAAAGCTAAGGTTGCCTTGCAAATTCAGTGAAGAAATTCCATGTAGAAATCTTGATATAGCTGTATAATTTGCATGTATACAAATAATAAATGTTATGTTAATAGTGAGAACAAGGCACAAACAGCCAAATGAAAATAGAAACAGTTTGGAGATTCTTGTCTGCTCTACATTCTATTATAACCATTTTCAAACACAAACATCATGACTTTTTGTTTGTTTCTTTGTTTGTTTGCATATCTATTTTATTTGAAAGTGTGCAGCAACATTAATGTATTTTCACTCTTGATGAATAAAGTAAATATCTCCCCTTATTACGATATGGTACCTTGAACAATTTATATGATTATATAAGGCACAAACAGTGGCAAATCAAGCCTACGTAGTTCTAATTAAATCTTCTAAGTACACTGAAGTATTCCAGGCTTTTGTTTTAAGCAATTGTCCCATTTTATTTTGACAGCAGCATCAGCACAGTGTTTTTTTATCCTCCTTCTCCTCTGTTCAATCACTTACTTTATTTAGCACCTTTCTAAACACAGTTTCTTTGCCTTCAGCCTGGTGCGTGTGGGAAGAAAACCTCCCTCTCCAAGAAGAGCAGGAGAAAAGCGCGCCCACACACCTTCACCCCTGCACACGCGCAGCTCAAGGTGACACGCCACGTGTGAGCACTTCAGGAATGCTAAAATCAAAATTTAAAGTTGCACCTGATAAAAATAGACTTTGCCTTCGCGCTGCTCATGCCAGACACTGCCACTGCTGTCTGCTCTGCCCATGGTCATGGCATCTTGCTTCCTGAACAGAAAGTAGGAGGAGGTAACAGCACTCAGAATAGGTCCATAGACCTCTCCTTAGTAAGGAAGTGCTCATATGCTTGTTATCCTCCACCAGCCTCTTCTGGCAGTATGTTATCTCATCATATTTTGCAGTTGCACCTGAGTCTATTTGATATTGATATTTAAAGGAAAAAAATGCAAGGTTTCATATTTTTAAAATGTATAATTTTTCAATATTTTTCTTTGAAAGCAAGTATCAGGAATATAGGCATATAAAAGAGTGTAAACAAACTCTCCAGGATTTAAAAAATCCAGCGACTAAACTAAAATCTTGTGCCAGGGAAATAGTTTAAGTTGAGAAAAGTTTCATCTTTTGAAGGACTAATAAAATAATGGTATAATTTCGCCCCATCCGCTCCTGCCCTTGCACTTAGAAGTCAAAATAACTCTTATGTGAAAGTTTGGTCCCCATTCATTGGTAGAGATTTTCAGACTTTCTCCTTTCATTTCGTGTCCACTTCTTTTTGGTGGGGATTTTTTTGGTTTTTTTTTTTTTTGGGTTCTTTTGGCCTCTGATAGTTTTTGTTGATATTGTTTCTTCAGAGATCGTTTTATTCCATTAGAAAGTAATGCTCTCTATCAGAAATAACTAATGGCCTTAGCAAACTTTTCAAAACTGCAAAGCTACCTCAGCTCTACAGTAGAGACAGGTTCCCAGGTCCCACTAAATTTGCTGAAGCTCCACATGCAAGCGCAGTTTTCTTCCTCTGCTTGAAATAAGCAGTGACAAAAAGAAATAATTGCAGAAAAAGAAGGCTTAAAATTTTAGGAAAACAAACTTTTTCTGGGGCTCTTCTTTTCACCAAGAAAATCAATTTTCAGAAGAGAAAATATTTTGAGTGACCCCTTCACCATTCCTGAATAGACTAAATTAGGCAGTATACTTAGCTCCTAAACTAGTGTCTTCCAACTGTATTAGCACATACTACATGATTTTGCTGAGTTTCTAAAAACACAGGTTTGCCTTTTTTTTTCAATTTTAATGAGTTACTGATGCCAGTTCTACAATTAGACCTGAAACCAGCAGTATTGTGGTGTTTGAAGAATGCATTTTACTAATAGCAGCTGTTTCGATCATAAAAGTTGAAATGAAAATATTTATACTCCTATACCCTTAAAACATCCCTTTAAATATATATTAAGCTATATTGTGAAAAATTTGGTGAATCTTTGTGTACAAATTATTAATTCTGCACTATACATTAAACATTTAGCACGCAATTGTAATTCACCTGTCAATTCCAGTTTGTATATATTCTATTACACTTTGTTGATTTCTTTTTTCCTGCTGTAAGCTGAACTTTAGTTGCCTAGAGTGCAAGGAAAGGGAGAAGTCAGAGAGAGGGAGGGGAGAGAAAGAGTACAGTTCTAATAAGAATGAGAAAATCATTCTTCAGGTATAAATACTCATGAACTTCCAGCAAGGAGAATTTGGTTGCTGGGGAAGAATTCATCTGTTAAAACCATAAAATGCACTATGACAAGATTTACCTGCAGAAGAATCTTGAAGATCTGAGAGGTCAGATTTCCAGACTTTCATCCTGTCCAGGAATTTCATTGGTTCAGATGAATAGAAACTTACCAGCGACAGGAGTTCAATGAGCAGACAGGAGTGACACAGGATACTGCGTTTGGCCTTCACCTACTGCTGATGACCTGTGCCGTCTCACAGTGAAAAAACGGAGGGAAATGCTGTGCTGAGACACTGCCTGTCACAGTCTGAATGTGTGTGTGTGCATTTGTGCCCAGCTAACCTTGTGCCCACACCTTCCACAAGGCTCTTCAGGGGTGTACAACAGGCAGAGCAGAGGATATCGCATTTGAAGCCACAGAGAAGAAAACAGGCAGGGGAGAGGGGAAGGGGAGGGGTGTGAAAATTAGGATCAGGCTGGAACCTAAGGATGACTATTGAAACCAGTGTTTCTCAAGAGTGAAAGCCATGGGTGCCAAGGCAACGGATAGGGTACAAACCCAAGCTGCCCAGCCCCAGAAGTCATATAACACCCAGGAGTGTAGTATGAGGAAACACTATGCAGAATTGCTGTCTCGCTTCTCAGACCCTTCAAATGGATGGTTTTATGTGCTGAAAATATATTGGAGAAGAAGGAAGTACCTAATTTGTTTCATAGTAAGTTTGTTACACAGCTTGGTGCCAGGTAAGAAAACAGAAGAAAACAATATATCATCAGTATTTTTTACCAAAAGTTCTCTTCCCATTTCTTTTTGTCCTTATTAAGTTATAAATTATATTCCTGTCTTGCAGGCCAGCTGAAAGAAAGCTTCATCATTAGAAATATGTACAGCAGCAGAAGCTTTTTCAGATAGGAACATTTCAGACCTCAAATAGTAATCGCCTCTTAGTGATTTCCTTTAGAGTGTTTGGAAGTTTAAATATCTGAATCTGTAATTTCTTTTATCCTCTGCTTTTCATATGCCTCTGTTCATTTCACAAGTCAACTTGTATTTCCCCAAATAAAATATTATTCTGTCTGTCCTAGACAAAACTTGCTCCTGAATTGTGAATATTTTAACACTGTCACTGCAGACTTTCTATTTTCCCATGCAATTGCATCCTGTGATGATTTCCAAACTGCATTATCTCAAAATTTCATCCATCACATTTACAATGTGGGAAACAAAAAACAAAGGTACAAAACTTTTGTATCTGGATTTAACTACTAGGTGTCACAGCAGTTATGTCAGACATTTGAGATAATACTGTATTTTATTTAAATTGAATTTCCAAGTGGTGGCTGCAGTGGCATAAAATTATGGAAGAGTGGTTGAGAAGATGAAGTATTTTTGGCTTATAAAGGTAGCAGAATAATTGCCCTCAAAAAAAAAGTTTAAGCCATTAGATTCCATTTGTGCCCCCTTAGCATTTCCCTGTTTGGGTAGGCATAATTGGTATTGTCACCCTTGTGCCCTGTTTTCTTGTTTTCAAGGAAAAAAAAATCCCGTGCATGTAATTGCACACCTTTTGCTTGTCAGCCCAGTCCACTTCCTCACTCACATGTGGGTTGTCATCTTGTCTTCCTGTTGCAGCTCCCCTCACCAGTCTGGTGTCAAGGATGGTTTTCTCCTCTGTGCTCAGGTGGATCCTGTCTCTTTCTAGCATTCCTTGATAATAAAAGAGCCCATGGTGATATAAGACAACTTGCTGTTGACATCAACTGTGCAACTCAGTCCTGGCCCATGGAATTGTCCTCCTCTTGCCAGGATTTTCCCTTCTTCAGCAGAATCAAGAGGACACCACCTGAGCTGTCGATGTCCTTGATCACCCCCCCTAACATCATGTAGTTGTGCCTGAGATGCTCCACGTCTCTCCTGGACTGACCTTTGGTGTACATGAGAAAAAGCAGCTGGACAAGCCTCAACAGTCTCACTGCAGCTCCCTAAACTCCACCCTGGCAGCAGCAAATCTCCCCAGCCAGCAGGATGTGTCAGCAGATAAAGAGACAAGATGTGTGGGTCAACCCCAAACTATCACAAAACAGATAAAGGTCAGGTAATAGCTGTAGTAGCCATCTGACACCTGTTCATCAGAGCAATGCCCATATGGAACATATAAAACACACCTCCTAACTTTATCTTACTTTGGTACAAGCACAGCAGTCCTCATGGGTACTGAATGCTGCATTTTTTTCCTTAACATAGCACATTCCAATGCAAGCAAAGTAACCAAGAGTACCTAATAGCATCATTATTCTTAATAACTAACTGAACATTCAAAATTATGAGAATCAAAAAGAAGAAAAGAGAAAGAAAAGAAAGTAAAAACAACTCTTCAGAGATGAAAAAAAAGATCCGGATGCTCTGACTGATAGCCAAATAAAATTGAAAATGTTACCATGTTGTCTGCTTCCAAAAGACAAATTTTCTCAGGTATGTCAACAGAGAGTTATATACAAGACAAAGGAGGCATTTTTCTGCTTCCTTGAGTAATGGTATTTCCTTAGGTGGAATATGACTTCATACTATTTATCTTATTAAAATAAGGTTTTACACAAATGGGAGAAAATTCAGATGAGAACAAGAACTGATTAAATTTAGAATCATGAACTGAGAAGTTGAAAGAACTGTGTTTTTTTAGTACAGAGGTTTCACAGCAGCATAGAATCATAAATGTCTTGGATAGGAAGGGACCTTAAAGATGGTTTAATTCCTACCCTCTTTGCAGTGGGCAGACAACTTCCACTGAACCAAGTCGCTCAGAGCTCCATCCAACCTGCATTGAATATTTCCAGAGATAGGACATCCACAACTCCTTTGGGCAAAAAAATGAAGGATAAAGGCTGGGAACATGACAATTTCTTCTTCCTTTTTTTTTTTTTTAGAGGACTGTAATTTAAAAAGTCATTATTAACCAAGAGATATCTAGGTTAGATATAATGGGAAAAAAATCTCCTTGTAAGGGTGGTTATATGCTGTAGTATGACCTCACAAGAGTTTTATGCATGCATTTCCAGCATGGGAATTTCTCAAACACATTAAGGGTATGCTTCTCCTGCCTCAGAAGGCAGAGATGGATGAGACAAATTTGGAACATCTCTTCCAGCCTCAGTTTTCCACAATTCTATAACTCCTTTTTATCTAAGCTTTTCCTTCAGAAAGGAAGAGGAGATATCTCTTGTACTCCCAACAGGGCTGGTTTTGTTCCTTTCTTTTTAGCATTTTATACTGAAGGGGCATCCAATCTTTACCTCATCATAAAAGATCAAAAGTAAGAAAGGCAGCATTTAACAGGTCAATAATCACAGCAGAAGTGTGAAAAAGGTATCTTCACTTGTCTCCATCCTTTTGCTTTCTAATTAGGTGCTGAGAATGTGGCTGACACCATGTAAGATACAGAGATAATTCTGGCTCTGGGGAGCTCAGCATCTAAGAGCCAAAGAATGAAGGTCCCTCCGGATTAGTTCTTACTTCCATGTCTTCCATTTAAAAGTCTGATAATTTTTCACTGTAGACCTATGAATCACATTCTAAATTGAGACAGAGATAAATAGAAAGCAAGTTATTTCAGGTGAATAGGGACTTGAAAAAAAGCTGTGCAACGTGCTGCTTTTGGCAGGCAGAAGAGCATTAATATAGAAGTAAGTGCTGAGTGGCATGGATATCATCACACTAGCCAAGAATAGAAAAGCTCTGTCTCTGCTGTTACAGAAGAGGTTGATCACTCTATTTAAAAAACGGGAGTACTTCATGGTACATCTGGCATTTAAACACTCTATTAATGAACTTCCATTCTTATTTTGAGTTTCTAGCAAAACATATCCCCTGAGAAAATGGTTCAGTCACTGATTGACAGAAACAACAATTTACCCACAAATTTAAAAACAACCCAAAATTTCAACCCCCCCCAACTAACAAACAGAAGAAAAAAAAAAGGGGGGAGACCCCACCCCCCAGGCCCCCAAAACCAACAAAAAACCCCTCAACAAATTTTGCAACTCTGAATAATTCACACCATGCATATAAAAGTCACTATATCAAAATAATATTTTTCTCATTCTACTCGTGGCATGGCATGGCATGGCATGGCATGGCATGGCATGGCATGGCATGGCATGGCATGGCATGGCATGGAAAATTTCAAAGTCAAACTGTCATTATTTTAACACCTAACTGAAAATAAAATTCCTGAGAAAATAAACAGAGTTTTCCAAATCTATAGAAATTCAGCAGTTCTGAAAAGGCAAATATACAAACATAGGACAAAAATATTCTAGGTATATTAATTATAACTTCATTTGTTTTTAATGTAAATAAACATACAACACTGTTCTGCCATAAGGAGCAGTTTTTAATTAAGTAGTTTATATATCATATAATTCTTCATTGCTGAAGACTTTCAACTTTCTATCTAGATATGTAGCAAAGGCATGATTCTTAGTAGATCAATATCAGTTTAAGATTTCTCAAATGATGTTTATTATATTTTATATTCTAAGTTAAATTTGCATTGTAAATTTGCCCATCGTCCATTTTAAGGTTTCTGATCCAATTTTAGCTGATTGAGTTCTGCCTCACAAAGCTCTTCACAAATCATTCAATCATTTCTGCTTCTGTTAAATTTGAAATAATCAACCTTCTAATTATATTTCAATGAAAACTTTAAAACTCTCAGTTCAGGGACTACTGCATTTTGAAGCAATGCAGCCTCGAGAGCTAACTATTAATAAGGCCAAGTGGTTTTGGAAGGATGTGTGAAGCACATGAAGCCAGATGAACTTATCAGTTCTCCTCAGTGCAGCATGAGTCAGAGGATGGTTTGTGGTTGTGTAGGAGGCATTAATACGGTGGTCTGGAAATGGGAAAATTATTGCACTGAACAGCAGCTGACAAAGAAATTCTTCATACTTTCAATAAGGGCAAGACAGAAAAGGATAAGATTATCATTATGGGCAATGACAATAGAAAGTTCTAACCAAGTAATAAGGGTACATCATGTATCATCACAGATATGAGAGTGCAATAGGAAGAAAGTTTTGCTTAGTGTCTGTACAGGGAGCTTAAAATATATATCTGTTAAGTTCAACAGAACCCTGGACCTGGAAGACATTTTGCATGTAAATTATCACTAATTTATTTTGCCAGATTGGGAACAAGAACAGGAATACACTACAGATTTGAGAAGTCTTAAGTTCTAGATGTACAGATATTAATGGGAATCATATTTTTAAGCCAATATTTGTCTGTTACCTTGACTTAGCTTTTCTGCTTATACACCCTCATTATAATGCTCCATGGAGTATGACTGAAAAACAACAGACTAAGAACTTTAAGGCAGATACACAGGTAACATGACAAATCCTGAATTTCCTGGCCAGAATAATTCCTTAAGCTCTTTTTCTGTGAATTGATAATTTACTCATACTTTAAATTATCCCATCACAAATGAGTAGCTTTTGTACCGATGGCTTTAACAGAACAGAAAAGAAGCAAAGGACTACAGACAGGTCTGTAAAAAGATGAAGTAAATAAATGTACCCATACCTCAAGTGGCCAAAGGTAAACAAATACCCAGACAAAGCAGAAAAAGACAATGCAAATCATATGAAGAAAAAAGAAATTTTCCCAATACTTCTTCCAACATCTTTATAAATTAAAGTCATTCAATTTTTCTTTTTGATGTGCTATAGACTATAAACAAATCCTTTCTCTGTATACATTTCTTTGCAAAAGTTAATAGTTTAAAACAAAGGAAAGAAGGATTGCAGGAATTCCTGCTGCTGCTTTGCTGCTGTTAGATACATGGCTGGCAATTGGTGAAATGTCACAATTGTTCAATGAGTTTTGAGTGATCACCTGGGATGAAAAGTATAGTATGCTCCTCCATACAGCCCTGTCCAATGGACTGCCCCAGTGCACCACTCTCTCTCACTCTTCTTTGAAATTAGTTTCAACATCTGCAGCTTCAAATACCTTTATTTCCAGTCAGAAACTGCATGAATTAATATCTCTTCAATGATCAATAATTCCTGTGTGATATCTCCTGTACTAATGCTTCTTCTATTAATATTGACTTCAATCTCTACTCCTCACATTTTATACTCAACATAAAATCAGTCTTCAGACACACATCCCAAAGCATTGTACATAAGAAACTACAGATCACTTTAAAACTGTTCATTAAGAATGATGGAATAAAGATACTGACTACTCTTACATAATCAGTGTATCTCAGAAAATAAGTAAAGAATTTTTCTCTGAAAGTATGAGTTTTGTCTGCTTAGTACAGGAGGATTTGTGACTCATAAAATGTGGGAACATTGAGAATAAAAAAAAGTCCCTTGAATTCAGTTCCGAAAACTGTTGGATATATGCTCACTCTGCAGGAAGAAAAAAAAAAAAGAAACCTCAGATTCACCCAGCTGGCAAGTATCTTCCTGAGGGATAACTAGAGTATTCTTTACCTATACATTCATGTGTAAAAGAGGCAGCACGAACTCTCAAGTTCTTCACAATTATGGTGCAGGATTTCAGCACTGCATCCACATGTAAGATATCCTGTAGCTACATAACATGTGGAGCTTCTGATATAATATCCTGAATATTATTTCTTTTCTGTCAGTCTGTTTCAGTAACTGCTTCAGTCACTGGGTATAAAGAAAGCATAGATAACATTGCGCAGTCTGCAAGAGTTCTCTCTCACATATTTCACAAATAACATAGGAAACCTTCAGCCAAAATTCAAGGCAAAAGGAACAATAGATATCCAAGATTTTTATTATATATTCTGATAAATTTCCAGAACTAAGTTAAGGCTGCATCTAGCTAAAAACAAAAAAACAAAACCAAAACCAAAACAAAAAAAATCACTAGAATGATTGCATCAAAAAAATTATATAATTGGTGATTTATCACCAATTCTAGGGTCTTCCATCTACCAACAAGGAGGACAGTACACCATGGAAAGATAGTCTCCCGTGTCTCCTAGGATCTCAGGTCCTTCTGCCCTCTTAGCCATCTTTTTTCTTTATCTTTTCCCCCTCACTTTTGTCCCTGATTGAAAAAGAACTGTGTTCATCCCACCCAGACCACAGTGGGGTGAATTGCTGTTCTGTGAACAGAGACTGAATCACAAGAGTCCTAAGTAGGGCTTGTCCCGTATTATTTTGACACCTCAGACACTATAAGTCTGTTGTGATCTCTTATTCACTCAATAGCATCTTTAACACATATGAAAGAGTGCAACCACCATGGATGTTCTTTTTATAAAGACACCTTTACTCTAAAAGAAAATAAATAGACATATTGTCAAAATACTAAGAAAAACGTGCTTAATATTTTTCAAATACCTGATTTCTTTCTTCTCTTTCTGTTTTTTGTTTTGAAGAGCAAGCCATGATCCCCAACCGTTTTTAACATCTTGATCTTGTAGTGTCAGGGTTTTGTTACCACTTGAGTTTCTGGATCTAGTGACACTGCTGTCACCATTAGATATTCCTGGAAATCTTTATTCATTAAGCATTAGCACTCAAGGATTCCAACTATGCAGATCAGAATCACACTAAATTCACTCACTTTGTATTCCTACTTTTAAAAATTATACAAAGCACATGGGAAAGCCTAATCAGACTCACAACCTCTGTTGATTACCAGGAATGAAGCATTAGAGCAACTTTGAACAGATTGAGTGCAGAAACATTCATTGTTTTGCAAGACAGCAAAAGTTAATCCAAGATACTTTATTCAAATTTATGCAAATGCCAGCAGATATGATTGACATGTGAAGAACATTTCACATTTAGTCTAGTTAAGAAATCTCCATCACAAGCATAATGCCATATGGCATTATTTCCATTTATTTCTGCTATTTCCTTTCAATGGAAATTTGAAAGCCAATCATATATTCTACATCTATATTCTGCTGTCAGCTGTCATTGAAGTATGCACTGCAGATTCCTCAATGGCATAGTTACCTGCTTAAGCTGGTGCAGGAATGTCTCTGTGTCCAACAGTAACAGGTCATTATCGATAAATCCTGACAATTTTCAATGCCTTGGTGGCATGATTTAAATTATAAACCAGGCTTCAGTTTTGATTGACAGAAAAACCTTAATAATACCTACTTAATTTCACTGTGCCAATTAACAGAGCAAGCTTAGGTTTTATTTTGAATATATATGTCCACAAAGTTGCATGCTTTTACAGGCACACACTTCACAACTTTAGCTCAGCCAATCAATGTTTAAAACTAAAAGCATGAATTACACAGCATTAAACACCATGCAAATCACAAGAAAAAAAAATAGTCTATTAAATTTTTTGTTCATTAATTGAAGAAGAAGAAATGGATTTTGCAGTGGGTTGTTTATTTGTCTGGGGGACTGTAGATAAATTAATGCTTTTAGAAAAGTGATGTCTATTGGGAATCAATAACTTATAAATCCTAACAAAAAACTCCACAAAGTAATTGGAAAAAAGTTTAATTACCTATAAAGTGATCATTCTAACATGTTGGCCAGATTCCTTTATTTCATTTAAAAAAAGATACTTTAAAAAGCATTTAATATACCAGGGCCCCAATTATTTTTTATGTGAATCTTTTAGAACAAGATCCAAATACAGTAAAATATGAGACTAACACTCAGCTTTCTCAATATTCTTACCCTGATGCAGAAAAAGAAACACTTTAAAGATAAACATCAATGTCCTAATTTTACAGTGTGGAGGACAAGAAAAAGTATGTATCTGGTGTCAGCAGCAAGCTAAAATACTGTCTACATGTATGTGAATTTGAAGTTTATTGTTTATTTAATCACTGCAACATGTCATCCAGGAGTTAAAATACTCGGTACTGACAAAGGTGCTGGCAAAGTAAGATAAAGCCTGACTGACAACAGTTCTACTATGACTACTTATAAATAAATACATTCTCTAGAGTTTGGTTTTAATAACATATTTAATTTGCAGTGTAGATTAAAGCTGTAATGTTTATCTTTACTGGTGATACATTTCATTCTCCTCAGATCAGATCATGTTTATACATATCTACCAAGAGCTGAACATGATTGTTCTCAGAAATCTTGATTCTTTAAATGGAAAAAGATTCATTTCTATTCAAAATTATTATCTGCCTTTGTAGTTGATTTAAATACACATACTTGAAGCATGAGGGGTTTGCTGTTGATTAAGGTTTCATTTTTAGTGTGCTCAGACCAAGAGATAAATCCCACATGCTGAGAATACTGAACCCTACAGAATCATTTAAAAAAAACTTACCTCTGGTACAAAATTCACTTTTTGTGTGATTTAAAGGGTACTCAAATCTGTAAGGTGATTGCCTAATATAAGTGTTGGATGGAAGAGGAACATCCCACGGAAAGGTGACTGCCTTGTTTCTTGCATCATTTCAGATTAACTCTAGAAGAGATATCCAGAAACAAACAGCTGGTAAATCAGTGCTGCCTTGGCTGGAAAAAGGACTAAATGAGCTTCCAGATCTCTACTGCATCTAACTTTCAGAACTATATAGAAAATGAACCCATTGTGAATAAGGGCTTTGCACTGCCAGAAGTCAGGTGGGATTGAACCAAATAAGAGATCTGTTTTGCTTGTCTTTCAAATGCTAGAAACTGAAATTTCCTTTTGATCTTATATTTCTTAGCTGGGAAATGCAACCAAATGTTGAATGGTATCTATTTCCACTCTGGAGAATGGGAAAGAGGAGTATAATTTTTCTACATTGAGACTAACAAATCAGCAAAACAACAAGACCAACTGCTTATCCTTTGTAGGCTATTCTGTCAAATGTACATAATGATTCTTCTAAGTTTTCAGTTTTCAGTTGACCCACGTTGAACAGGCATGCATGGAAAATTACTAGAAAAGGGTTCTTTCTACCCTTAGTCATAGGGCTGAAAGGAAAACCAAATAGGATGAGTGGTCAGGTAATTACAGAGTTTTTGGAAAGTACATGGACAGCTACATAGAGAGTAGTAGTATGGGCATAGCTAGATCCTTTTCTCTCCTTCTCTTTTCTGTTTTTAAAAAAGTTTTCTTTTAAAGAAAAAGTTGCAATGCCAGATGCTGTCTGAATTGGCATGGATTTTTGTCTTGCATATATCTGATTTTTTTTTTAAAAAATGAGATCTTTGATGACCTGAGTAATTTCTATTATTCTGACTGAGTAATTTCTATTACTTTTTTCAAAATTCCATCTGGGTTAGTTATAATGGAGAAAATGTTAGTTATAATGGACACTATCATCTTCCAAAGTGCTCTTGATGAAGGATAAGGATTGTCCCTATTTTCAAAATCAATTATTCTATTGTATTTGTCTTTTGTATGTATGCCATAAATTGGGTGCAAGACAGCTGTATTTTCCTTATGAGTTACATTAAGTTTCATCCAGGATGTCTGGATTATCACAGCTTTTTTTTTTTTTTTTTTTTTTTTTTTTTTTTTTTTTTTTTTTATATGCACTGCAGTTTCACTTTCTCAGTAAGCTTTGCAGATGAATCTGCAAACTATGCTTCCATGTTGGCTAAAGCACACACAGAAACTCAGTTTCAGCATTAACATAACTGAAAATTAAATTCATAGAGATACCCAGAAAAAACTTTTGTATCACTACAAGCAAAACACTACAAAAAAAGTTTGTGGAAAAAAACCCCTAAACCTACAAATTATTATTACTTTTAATTTGTGAATGTCACTGAGCTGTTAAAATTTGTCCAATCCTCACTAGTGAATTGTGATTATTTCTGTTGTGATATGATAAAAAACCAAATGATGCTAGCTAGAATTGAAAAAGCAACCTTGCTTCCACAAAGCTGGAGGCTAATAATAAAAAGAACTGTGTGGTCCCTTTCAAAGAACATGGAAACAGTGACTACAGTGTGACACGATTTTATTCAATCTCTGCACATCTAGTGCCCCCCCAACAAGATATTTTCACTTTTGGAATATGAAAAATACCATGTGCTTTTTACTTTCACATTCTGAGAAACACCAAGTTGGAGGCCTCGGTGCAGTTGCATCAGAAATTGTCTAAATTCCCACCAAAATCAATCCCAGAATAAAGTTTTCATTACCAATGAATCTATAGCAATATGCATGGATACTATAATAACTGATGAAGCAGGGATCTTCAGGGTTCATCACCAGAAGAAAACACGATTTCTCCATGCTATGTATCTAAAATGAACTCTTTTTTCAGACACCACAGTTCAACATTTATCTATTATTCAGGGATTAAAAAAATCTAAAGAGAAGATAAGACAGTTTCTATAGGTCATAAGTCAGTGACTAGGTATAAAAAGTAATCTTAAGGTCTGAGGATTTATTTGTGATAGTATGTCATGAGGTATTATTTTGGGATCAAAATTATGCAGCTTGAAAATTCTTGTTCAAAGGTGTAAGAATCCTGAGTATTCATGACTCATGTTGAAATTTGTCAAAACAAGCCTCAATCTTACATTTTTAATGGATTTTTCTTGGGACAACTGCAAGCATTTTTGCACTTCGACAAATCATATTTTTATGGAGCTGCTTGGAATTGGAGCAATATGACTAATTTGAAGTCAAAAGTAAGCTTGAGTCAATCCATTAAAACTCTCTAATGAATAAATAAGTGTAATTTGAACAAAAGCTGACAATAGAAATTAATATTTCAGGTGAGTAATAACCTGCACAAGCTTGAGAAGGACTCAGCATCAGTGCTGCTTAAAACACCTTCCACAATGCAACAACCTGACTGGAAATCAGAATCTGCATATATTTATCTGTATAACACTAGGCATCTTTTAGGAGAATACAACATACAGTTCTTTTCCAACCTAAATGATTCAATGATTGTCAATGTTTCCAATTACTCCATTTTGTTACTGTAATTCCACAGTGTTACAGTTACACTTTTTTCTACTTCACCTTACCAACAAGCAGAATCCACTAAATAATGAATAAAGAAATTCTACTCCATAAAACTTTTTCACTCAAAAAGCTGCTACCTGAATATACTTACTTCTAGAAAAAAATAAAAGCTAATACACTTACATAAACATATGATTAGTAATGTGTCTTTTTGTCAAAATTTAGAAAAAACTTATAAAGGTTACTCTTCTCAATCTCTTAAGTTGACATGGTTCTTGTGTTCCTGTTTTCTACAATTTTCACAGAAATTTCAAGTATTTTATTAATTTTCTTCTTATGGAGGGACTCTTCAGGAAAGAAGAAATCTGAGTTTCAGTGTGAGATGTCAATAACCTTGACTTTTTTTTTCTCCCTTTTCCTTTCCTTTTGATTTTTTTGCTTTCAAAAATGATTTCCTATTTTTTCCTGTGTGGGAAATCATGTTCACAGTTGTAGGTAAGTGAAATTGTTGCAGATACTGTATTCCTCTAAACAGGATTGGGTTTTTGTTTTCCATTGAGGAATTGATATACTCTGGATTCAGAGTCATAGAATCACAGAATCATGGAATGGTTTGGGCTGGAAGGGACCTTAAAGACCATCTAGTTCCGCCCCACTTGCCATGGGCAGGGGCACCTTCCACTAGACCAGGTTGCTCAGAGCCCCATCCAACCTGTCTTTGAACACTTCCTGGGATGGGTGAGGCACACTTCCTTGCGCCTCACCACACTCACAGATTCACCAGATACGCTACAAATAAAAAAAATCTTAAAATGTAGAAAAACATTTTATGCAAAATATTTTCTTAAAAGCCTGAGCTTAGTTTTCCAAATTATTTTTAACACATCAGCCTCCTCATTAAAATTGGTATTGACTTTGTTTTTTCATTTGTGTATTGTTTTTATTCCAGTTACGTCAATATTCTGGGAATTTCCCAAAGTACTGGAACTTCACAGAAGTGCAGACTTTGAGGATTAATAAAGTCTTACGACAGGACACTTTTTTTTTTTTTTAAGCAGCTTCACATTTCCTAAGAGTATTACTTACTTACATTTTAATTGAGCAATTGAATTAGTCATGGGCAATCCAAAATCTGGATTCACAAGGTACACCTAGGTAGTCAGTAGTCCCTCTGATGCTCTATATAAAAATCTAAATGGAACAGAATTGAACTGGAGATTGAGCCTCATGTTATTTGCATGACAAAGTTATCTTTTAAAACAGATCAAAAGATTAACTTACATTTAGCTTGTGTCAGGAAGCAGAAGCATTACTGATAAGAAAAGCAGGAAATGGGAAGCTTCAGATACTATACTGCAGATTTTGTATTTGAAAGGATTTATGATTCAAATTGGTCAGATTGCTGGATGCTTGGTGGCATTACAGCCTTTAAATCTGCTACATTGGAACTATATGGATGCCACATTTAAATCTTCAACCTTCTGGCTAGCAGTTCTCACGTTGCAGAAGAGGGGGGATAAAAAGTACATGACTAGCTTGAAATATTTTTCTTTATGCAATAATACATGTGCATATAGTAGTTTATGGATGAGTGGTGTTCCACAAAATGGATGAAGGGGATTGAAAAATAGAAACATATGTTAATTTCTTTACTATTATTATTGCAAATGAATTTTTCACACATCTGTTTTCTCAAACTAAAGCTAAGATATATTCAGGGTGTCTCCAAAATGAAGACATATTCTCTTAAATGAAAATTATTCTTCACTTATCTGTCTATATAGACAAATTGCAATTTTATTGCTCTGAATTTCTTGTTCAGTTCTCTCCATCTGGCATTGAAAGAAGAACAGAAGTTAAGAAATAAATTTCTAACCTCTTGTGATGACTAAGTATTGATGATATGTTGATGTCTAAGGACATTTATTTGCTTTACAACAGACACAGTTACTTCAAATGTCAAGAATTCTTGGGCAGCTGTCCCCAAGGACAGGATCCCTCATCATACTTGCTAAAAAAATACCCTGTAACCGGGGCCTTGCTGGGTCTCCCACCTAAAGGCTGCAATTGAAGTCCCCTCTGGACACCAGTACAAGTCCCCTAGAGAGACAAGGGCAACATGTCTGTAAGACATAAATCACAAAGGTATAGGCACTGTGAAAGCTGATTCCACTCATACCGTTTGGAAGCAGACACATAAAACATCATATTTTTACAGAAGATGTGACCTATGAAAATAAATGTCTATCATCTGCACACTACCCACCCAGGCAGTGGACATACCAGAGCAGGTAATGTAAGGAAAAGCCCAATGTGCAGCTCCCTCACAGTCTCTCCTCATTCTTCCCTTACCTCTAACCCTCTTTTCTCCCTACCCTACCCAGACTGAAAGGCTGGAAAATCCATGTAATTCTGACCATTTGTGGTTACAAGATTCACAACAGCAGCAGAAGCACCGGCATATCTCACAGTGACTCCATCACTTGAGCAGTTCTTTGGTCTCTGCCTCTCCATTTCTCTGCCCATTCTTCCCCACAGCCTGGCTCTTCTTTCCCAGTTATCCCATTTTCTCTCCATGCTTTGAACCCCAAAGTAAAGAGAGGGAATGCTCACAAGCCAGCCAGACTTAACTAAAGTAATTGGCTAGATGCCAATTACAGTTTTACAACAAAAGCAGCACAGTGGAATTTTCCATCTTAATGTAAAACTGATGTGGCTTAAAGAAAAAAAAAGAGTAACAGCAAAAAAGATTGTGCAGCGAACACAATGCAGATCTACAGCTTGGATTTTAATCATGAGTTGAACATACATCTTCAGAGACCCTGGGTGAGTCATTTCATTTCCTGGTGCATTAATTTCCCAAATTCCAATACATAGATAATATGTAATGAATGCTGCTGTTTCAAAGCATGTCACAATAATCTCTGTAATGAGGTTTTTAATAGAAATTGCTATGAAACTGTGAAGAATAAGACACACATATAGGGCCAGCAAATATGTTAATACCCTTTTTAATGATTCATTAGTATTTAAGATTTAACAGATAGGCCTGTAGCAATAATGCAGAAAGAGTGGCAAATATTCTTGCAGAAGCCTGTTACCACCAGAAAAAAAGGCCTTGAGTGTGGCAGTGCAGTGAAGTAGGAGCCAGAAGGAGAACCACCCCAGCTACCACTCCTTCACCTGCATATATGACCAACTGGAAAACGGCCAGGACAAAAAGGCTCTTTAGTTTCAATGACTTTTCAGTGAAGGTAATGAAGTGAGTAGGCTGGGAGGAGGGAGGCTTTAGCAATTTCACACCTGCTGTGAGCACCCCTGAAGTTTAGCTCTAACCCTGTAGAAGCCAGGTTAACTAATCCAGAACAAAAATACAGTGACAAGGGATGTCGCTTTTTCTCTATAGGTGAGGGTCCACCATCAAGAAAAATGCCTCTTTTTCCGTGCACCATTCTCTATTTCTTTAAGTGAGATGGCTGAGTGGTACAGATGGATAAAGGCACAATAATTCAATTTGCTTTTTCCTATTCTGCATCTAACCTAATTGGACAATCGAGCACCCCAAATTGGATTAATCTATAGGCATGCCTTATTCAGTAACAAGAGGGATAGGATTCTTCAGTATTCTTTAACTCCAAAGGAGAAGTTAAATTGGACATTAAACATTCCTACAAAGAGAAAGAAAATATTTGTAAATTAAATATAGTCACATTTTGGGGATATCTTGATAAAGATGATTCAGAGAGGGAAAAAAATGGAATCTAAAAGACTTTTCCAAATGTAGAAAAGAAAATAAAATCTACCTGCTCAACTTCTCAATAATTTTCCATTCTTAAACATACTGGCCTGCAAGAGATAATGTTATATAAATCATGGTTTTTTGATAGCATACTTTAACCAAAAAAACCAAATTTGCAAGAGGATATGAATTCAAGAATCTTAAATAAATGTTGATGTTTCTGCCTTTTTGCAACTGGAAAATTCCTTATATTTTTGGCTATTCATCCTAACATAACACTGAATACCTAAAGGTGTCAGTGCTGTGGTTTAGGAATGTATTCTCCAATTTAGCGTTCTCATTCCCCCCTCCCCTGCATTGGGCTGGAGAGGAAAATTGGAGGCACAAAAGTAAAGACCACGGGTTGAGATTAGAACAGTTTACTGGAAACAGCAAAGATATAAGAAAACAAACAGCAGCAGTAACAATATTAATAGCAAAAGTGTACAAGAGAGGTGAGCAATTCATGATTCACCTGTGAATGCTCACCACGACACCTCCCCCTAGGTCTGAGGTAACACAGGCAATAGTAGCACCTTTATCTTATCTCAAGTTCCTGTCACAGAGCATACCAAGCTCCAGGTATCCCCGGAGGTATATTCAGGGGTGCAGTTTGGTGGGTGCAGATACCATCAGTCCCTCACAGCACTGTGAGGGCTGCTATGGAAAAACCAACTCCATCTCAGCCAGACCCAAGGCACCTGGAGATGGCTGAAACATGCCTGCCTATGGGAGGAGTGCAATGGATTCCTTGACCTCCTTTGCTTGCACACGCAGCTTTTGCTTTTTTGAAACTCTCTTATCTCAATCCACGAGTTTTGTAGCTTTTCTATCCTTCCAATTCTCTCCCTGATCGCGCTGGCTGGGGAATGAATGAGTGTGGGGGTGAGCCCCTCGATGGGGTTAAGCCGGGACACTGTGATGTCAAGGTTAGAGGGCACTAAGAGAAGAGTATTTTCACAGCTTTTCCAGGGAGATTATCCATGTGTAACGGGTGTCATCTGAACCTGTAAAAGATACATTTAGTGACAGATGTGAGATGCACTAATGGTATAAACTGCTGATTTGAGCAGTGGAAGAAGTGCCACTGCTGAACAATTTTGGAACACCATGAAGCACTACTGCTACCGATTCCCAAGAGAAAGGTGTGTGGGTAGGAGATAAGAGTAAGTAACATTCCTTTGATGTGTTCATGGCCAGAGTGTCTGCCTGTGACGACTTGAGGGAAGTTCATGTGTCTGAGTGTGAAGGGGAAACCCTTAAAGCAGCCTTTCTGATTATTCCCCTGGATTTCTATAAAACAAAAGTGAAAAATAGGATGGAAAAATTAAGATACTTGTGCAGACAATTAAAAAAGCCAAGCTGATCTACTAAGAAAAGGGAGAGAAAACCCCAAAAAATAAACCAATAAAATATCCATTTAATTTATTTTGTTTATATTTTTATTTACACGATTGCTTAATGATAAAAATTATCACCACACATTTTTCTTCAGTCTATGCTTTTTCTATTCAGTGATCTTGGCTGTAAATATCTGCTACTGATTAGGCCAATAAAGTACCAGAAATTTCCTTAGAAATATTTTATGAATTCTTCTATTTTTGTAATAGGAAGATAGTACTGGGTTTGTATTCAAAATCTGTTGACAAGTAGTCTATGCGTTTCTATCCAATAATAACATGAAAGAAAACATTTAAAAAATATGAAAAATTCTAATTCAAAAGAAAGTAATGAAGTACATTTGGGTCTCAAAATATTTAATGTACTAATACCCCGTAGTTGACTACGTTTATTTCTTTCAGTTTAATTTTTGTATTCCTGCTGAAATCTCTGATTTCATTAGTTTGCAAAAACTGATGTTTTTTGCAGAAACATGAAAGTTTCATTTTAATGACAGAAAAATGAAAGCAGAAAGGCTTCAAGGTTCTCACAAAAATCTGGTTTTGGGACAGGAAATGGAACTTTCTGTTTCAGAGTACAGCCATTCTCGTACACCTATTATTTTTCCTGAATTATCCTTTTCCTAGTTCAACTCTTCTTTTAATGTCCATCATGCTGGTAAAAAAAAAACAGTTAAAAGTCTGTTTAAGGAAATGAATGTTGCTGGATTTTTTCTCTTTCTGGCAGAGGCTTACAGAGCTCTTTCCTAAACAATGCCCTCAAATACAGCCTGGATGTGAAAACTTCCTGCAGAGGCAGTTCACTTAAGGTTGAGGCTATCCTTAATTATAGGATGTTGTCAGCTCAGAAATTTCTCCAAGAAAGACCTAACTTTTATAAGGCAAAGAAGCTTATGAGTTTTTAAATGGCCTTCAAAATCGAGGCAGAACATTAAAGAGAGCAAATAATGCATCTTTCCTATATGGCATCCTTAACCCTTTTTAGTTGATGCATCCAGGACCTGACCAGTTGCACATCTAGCAAAGTTATCTCAGGCATCTTCTTTTTCTTAAGCCATTTTGTGGACCTTTATTGGGAAAAAGCTTGGTAAACAGCAAAGTGACAGTTAATCATTTTCTGATAGTGCACATCTCTCCTGCAAGATCAGCTCAAGCAGAAAATGCTATCTAAAATCTCCCCTTTACACATGCAAACACACACACAAAGAGAAAATGAAAAGCAAATAAGACCACCCCAAACACCAAATGCCAAACGCAAATATCCTGGTTTCCAGACAAATGCCTTGGCAGAATGCCACTTCTTTATTTCTCACTTTTTGATCTTGAACTGGCCTTAAATATTGGAAGAGGTACAAACCCCACCACTCAAACTGCCCCTTGAAAGAAGCATTCTTCAGAACAAAAAAGTGAACTCTTCCCCTAAAACTGCCCTGCTTAGAGATATTCAAACTAGAAAACAAAAAATCACATTTGCTAGCAAACTTTTGAATGAATCATAAATGCTGCCCAGTCTAAACCTTGGAAATGGTTTAAGAATGACGCAGAAAGTATGTAAAAACAACTACATCCTATCAGATCTGTACATATGCAAAGAAATGAAAAAATAACCAAAATTTAAAGTAAAAATTAAAATTCTGTTCTATTGCAATGAATTAAGCTGGATATTTTTGGCATTAGTTTGGGTGGGGTTTTTTACCTTTCCATCCCAAATACACTGCTAAATAATAATCCTCAAGTAAAATTCCCTTTCCTACTAAAATTCAGAATAGATATTTCTTATGCATGCTGTTGCTTTGCAGAACTTCATTTGTTTAGACAAAGCCAAACAAAACAGTAGAGCTTTTACAAGAAAGGTATCACAATCAACTGTGAATAAACTGAGCCAAGGAATATCTGCTGCAATCATTTGTTTTAGTAGAAGTAGCATAATTGTGCCATAAACTCCTGCCTGATCCACTGCAACATATTACATCTGTTTTATGCTAATGTAGTTCCAAAGAAATCTACGATATTTATACTGACATAAAGCTGTGGTGAGTCATATACTCAATTAGGGTCTTCAGTTTGAGAAGGAATATCAGAGATTTTTCTTGATTTTCCAAAAATTAGCCTGTAATTTTGTTCACTGATTTCTAAGAAGTTGAAAGTTTAATTACATCTGTAGGGCTTCACAGCATCCCTTGAAAAATCATCACAAGTTATTTTAGGCAGCTTTAACTTTTAAATTGAATTATTGTGACTGCATCGATATTTTGTTTCACTGGTATGTTCATAACAAGAGGCACTGCTCTGTGACAGATTTTTTTAAAATTACTTGTATGATCCATGGGAATCATAAAATCCCTGTGAAGTAGCATATACACTCAAAAAATGCTTATCAACTATCCCACCATAACTATCCTGACATATTGATGCTGCCATCAGTCAAGTATATTATGCTCTTATTTTGATGGTTGAATTCAACTCCCCTTAGTCAAAATCATGTGCAAAGCTAGTCAGTTTAAATACAACACCTACAGCTTCTAGAGACTAAGCCAAACAAGGAGCAGCTGAGGGAGCTGGGGGTGTTCAGCCTGGAGAAAAGGAGGCTCAGGGGAAACCTTATCACTCCCTACAACAGGCTGAAAGGAGGTTTTGGCCAGGTGGGGCTTGGCCCCTTCTCCCAGGCAAAAAGTGACAGGATGAAACAACATGGCCTCCACCTGCACCAGGGGAGGCTCAGCTTGGATATCTGGAAGAATTTCTTCATGGAAAAGCTCGTTAAGCATTGGAACAGACTGCCCAGGGAGGTGGTGGAGTCACCATCTCTGAAAGTGCTCAAGTAGCTGGACATGGCACTTACTGCCTGCCATGGTCTAATTGACAGGGTGGTGATCGGTCAGAGGTCGGACTTGGTGATTTGGAGGTATTCTCCAGCCTAAATGATTCTGTGATTTTGAGTCACTCAAAGTGGAAAAATTGCAGGTATTTCTTTTTGTACAATTTTGTCCTTCTATTTTTAGTGGAATTTTTTTTTTTTTTGGTCAAAGTGATAGAGATTTTTTTAAAAGGTAGCGATCTGAATTTATGATGTGTGAGTGTTCAAAGGCTTACTAGAATAATCTGATGCATTAGGCAGACAGGAATTTCAACAGATAATCTGAGGTAAACCTTGCTAGGGTAGTATTAAAGAGCTGATTGTCTGCATCTAGGTTGATCAGAAATAACCAGAGACCTTGATTTATCAGGCAGTTAATTCCTAAAGATCTACTGGGAGAGGGCTCTTCATGCACATGGTGGACTGTCACACACACAAATTCAGGTTTTGGTTTATTCACACTAACAACCTGGATCCAGAGGTCCAAGATCAAAATTGCGTTTTTCAGCTTACTTGCATCAGTGTTTGTATCCATTGCAAAAAATATCTGTTTTGTAATGGGAATATGGCTATATAGAATTACTGTTTTGTTTCATTATTTTTCAAAACACAAAATGAGAGATACACTGTATTGTTATAGCTGTGTTTTGTCCCTGGATTCCTGGATTGAAAGCTTTTTGTGCTGTTTTTTGTTGTTTCTGTTGTAGATAACAGTAAATGATATTTCCTGGACATTATTTCTCGGTCTCCATGGACGTTTTTTACACAACTGAATCAACTGCATTTTTTACCAATCCTGAGACAAATACATATGTGTCCCCCTTGCAATAAAGTAGAAATTCTATTGCTTCAAATATATATATACAAAATAATATACAGAAGATGGCTGCTGAATGAATTCATCAAATGGTGAATAAATATTTCTGAGAACAAAGATACAATTTTCTGGCATTCTGATATTAGTCATTCTTTGTACAGGACTGGTAGCATTGAAAGCATCTTAAATAGTTCTCAGTTTGCTTTTCTGAAAAGATTTTGACAGTATTAATTACTTCTGCTAACAGAAATTTCTGACACTTACATGACCTTCTGCTGCATATGAAAAAGGCTGTCATGGATGGGGTACTGATAAATGCAAGGAAAATCCCAGGAATTGAAATTAAATGAAACTAAATAAATCTTATCCTTAACATTACCAAGTAAGAATTTTGAATGACTTCACCAAAACATAGATTATACTTCTTCTGGAGGGGGAGGGGGGATTTCTGTATGAAGAAATGTACTCCTTTGGAATGCAGCAATGACATGCACTGGTGGCAAGAGAGAACCAGCCATGAGGAAACACCCTGGCTCACTGTTTCATCCTCATATGAGAAAATGAACACACACATGGAAGTCACCTCTTTTTGGTAGGCTTCTAAGAGTGTCACTATTAATAATTAATAAAAAAAAACCCCCACCTTAATCTACTGTAACCATGTTGGTATAAAAAGATGCAAAGTTCAAGTGGCTGGTCCAAAATTGCCATTCTTAGAATAAGAGCCAACAAAAGTTTCAAGAACAGCAGTAATGGAACATCTAAACATTTAGCAACAGGTTGTTGCTAAACACACAAAAAAAAAATAAGGGGGGGGAGGGGGGGGAAGAAAACCAAAAAAGGAAAATAAAGATTAAATAATTGAAACTGAAATTTCTAATTGACTGCTGAAATTCAAATTCAACAGAGAGCTGCTGATTTCACAGATGTTTATAGCTATGGTCCTTTAAACTGATTTTCTACAGTACCAGGCTATTTTACCTGTTTAATTTTTTGTTTTTCACTCTTTGTCTCTCTTACTTCTTTTCTATTTCTGTAAATGTTCCGTTTTAGTTAGATTTCAAACCCTTAGTTTAGCTCTTATCACCTACCACTCCTTCCAAGTGGCCATTTTGTCTCTAACTGAAAATAAAGTTATTCCAGCATGTCGGAGAGAAAGCAGAGAGTATTTTCGAGAATCATATGAAAAAGTACGTAGGCTGTTAAGGATCTTTCTTCTAATACATTATGGCAAATACACTCCTAGCACAGGATAAGCAGATTTGTTACCATTAAAAGGTATTTCAGTTCAGAGAGAGAATAAAATAATCCACCCTGAAGAGCTGTGTTCTGGGTGATTACATTTTGACCTCAATTCCTACTATATTCCCTAGTGACTTTGTCCATACAATAATGTTTCCCCTGCTGGGACCTAGTCGAACACCACCTAAAATTAGATTTTTCTATTGATTTTTATGGTCATTTGCTTCTTAAAATCAGTTGTTGTTACTCAAAAAAAAATTCTATTTTATGTTCACTGTTTGTCATACTATATTTTGAAAACCATATTGGAGAAATCCCACAATGTTAAACTGCATGTTTAACCACATAGAGACTCAGTAACACTCATAGAAGAATACAAATCCTTATAATCCATGGCTGTGCTACAATGTTTTTTCTTATTTTTGTTTTTACAGGATGCAAACTTCCTGTTGCTAAGAAAGTTAGCTTTAAAAACAGCATTTAAGGTATCTTTGTGACTATTCAATCATATTGCCCCATAAAATTGTGTAAAAATGTTTGCTTTAGTCAAAATGGAGAGGGAAGATTGCTGTCATTACATGATAAATGTAATAAACAGAAACAATACAATGGCAAATTGCTGTCAACAAACACCCAAAGTGAGCAGAGAGAATTTCTCACCTATAAATCTCCTGAGAAAGAGAGGGAGCCACAAACTGCACAGAACCCCAAAAGCTCCCCATAGGCTCTGCCAGCTGCTGGCAACCTCCTGCTGTATGGCTCCACTCCTTCTCTTGTATTAATACATATTTTTCCCAGGGATGCTTTGCAAACCTTTAATTATTGCAGAATAATTTTAGACAATGTAAGATTTTTCACTCCAGAGTACCAGTTACTAGGTCAGAAACCAGCATGCAGGTGAATTTAATATTCCTTTTTTAAACTTATTTTTAATGCTGGAAACTGTACATCTTGCAGGTATGAAGCAACAACACCAGAAGTTCTAAGGAACAGTCTCCTGAGCTGTGGACTAATGAGCAGCTGATGTCTTAATTTATACAAACAGATGAAAAATCATACCAAAACTTTCAGAAAAAAATGAGAATTCCATTGACACTGCTGCTACCTGCAGGAGCAGCGTGTGTTAGCCCTTGAAACTTCACAGTTATTTGCCATTCATGAAAAACTTTGAAACTGCTGAGCATTTAATCATATAGGCACGAAAGCCTGTTAGTAGATCTACAGGACTCACAGAATCATGAAATTGTTAGGGTTGGAAGAGATGTCTGAAGATTATGTAGTCCAACCCCCGTTCACCAACCTTGAGATTCAGGAAGGTTCTGAAGTTCAGATCGAGTAGTTTTAATTGGAAGCAACTAAAAGTTTTTATTCAGGTACTGCTACTGAACTGTGAAAGACAACTTTCTGAAAAAAATATCCTAATGGGCAAGAAAAACTCTGGCTGAGAAGGAGTGAGTCACTCTCCAGCTGCCACAGCAATGTGAGAAAGTCCTTCTGCAAATCCTCAGTTACAGAGTCCTAGAATGGAAACCAAGAAGAAAGACCATTATCCTTATCCTGATTTGGTGAAATCCACCTCAGAAATGTAATCATTTTGAGTTTGCCTACAAGACTTTGAGCTTGTATTTATGTGATGAGCACTCCTATGCTGATGCTTGCACGTTGATTGGTGTTGCCCCAGTTGAGAGTGCATCTTCCTCAACTCACCTAGATCAATACAGATGACAACTGTATTCTCTCAAGAGTTATTTTTGGGTTCATTTGTTTTGTTGGGCTTTTTTGTTCGGATAACTAACTGCTGTCTGTTAGTGACAGCCTGTGATGCAGCATAACAGAAAATAAACTGAGGATCTATTATCTTGTTGTTAAACCCAGTTAGCAGACATATCTAGATTGGCCAGGAAGTTCTTAATAACATGCATTTAATTAGCCCTTGGATTTAAAACACAGACACAGGTGATCCTATAACACCCAGTATGATTAAGACACTGGGCCACAGGCTGAGGACATCCCCCCCATCTCCTGTTTTGCTCTGTCTCTGTGAAGCTCTGCACTGCCACTTAGGGTTAGTGAAGGATATTTTGGCAAGGGAGAGTATTTGGGTTTAAAAGCATTCCCTGCTGCTGCTGCTGATCTCATTTGTTTTTCAACTCCAGGTCAGTATTCTGAAGATATTCTCAATAAGGAAGCATTATTAAAGCTAAATTTTTAAAGAAAGATGTGCAACACCAGTGGAAATTTGCAAGTTACATATGTGAACTAAATCATGTATTATCTACTGTATGTGAAGCTGGGAACTGCCATCCTGTGTTCTGCTCAGCAAAGACTTACATGTACATAGTAAATGCTAAGGACTGGGATCTAAAAACATACAAATTTATATTATAGGCCTGTTGGCAAGAAATCAAGAAGATGGAATGATGACATAACATCCAGATTGACCATTCAAAGCAGCTCCATGTTTCTTTTATGAGGAATGAGGACATTTGTGAACCTAAGTCTGTAGGTTTGCTGTAAATTCAACACACTGACACTCTGTTTTGGATGCATGAGAGCAGGTGCTGTAAGAGTTCTTCTCTTCCAGTGAAAATGCAACCAGTCTTCTTTGGGATTTTTTTTGGAAAAGGTTGTGGTGGCTGAGATAGGATTGGAGGAGGAGTGGAGGGGAACATACCCTAAATGTCAAACTTAATTGTAAAATCCCTACTGCTAATGTTCAGCACCTAAAATACCAGTTATAAAAATAAGATATGCTCAGTTAGCTGGAACTGAGGCCAGAGGGCACACACTGACCCTCAATCATGGGGCCAAACCCTTATCTGGGTTACAACACAGGGAGACTAATCAGGTCTTAGGAATGCTCAGAGGCCACACAGAAGTCCTGAATGAGGTTAGGTAATCACAAAAAGATGATGATGATGAGGTGATAAATGTAGAATACACGTCTTCACAGTGCAGCCCAGGAGCCAAGAAAGGAGCCTACAAGGACTGCAGTATTTGAAATTGTATTTACCACAACTCCTTCTCTATCCTAAAGCAATGGCAGCATGACTGCTATCTCAGCAGTGGAGCTGTAAAGGATTACTTTAGGAGCCATCTTGGAGAGACTTGAAGGAATCACTTTTTTTTGTGCAAACAGAAGAAACCTCAAGTGAACTGTCGAGTGCCCCCAGACTCCCCAGTGGACACCAATCTTTGTGTGGCTGCTAATCTTTTTTTTTTTTTTTTTTTTTTTTTTCCCCTCTTAGAAGACATTAAAACCTTTCTCTGAAGGAAAAGCACATTTGAGAAGCTGTCACAGCAACTTCTACTTTACTGTGAAGGGAAATCCTTGAAAAAAGCTGGGCTGAAGTCTCAGTATAGAAAACTCCCCTCCCCAGTCTGGCCAGAACTGCTGCCACAAGCCCGTAATTGCTGTAATTTGCAAGTTTGGTATGGAGGGGAATCAATGAAAAACATCATGCAGGGATGTACAGTTGCTGAGTGAGGAGAATCCATAAGGCCAAATTGCTGGAAGAGCAAAAAAATAGTCCCTTTCACATAAATGAAGTATTTTTCCTGAGGATTTTCAAGTAGGCTTGAAAACCTATTACTCAAAGGTTTGAAAACTTCATCACTAAGTCATCACTAAATGTCTCTATTTGCATGAACACACACAATCAAAACGAAATTATTTAAGCTTAATCTACAATTTTATACCACTTAAGTGAAAATTATTTCTGTGAAAGTTTTGAACATGCACTAGATGACACAACTATCTTAAAAAAGAATCTGAAAGCCTCATTTTTAGTGGATTTTATGCGCTTACCTCCTTTGAATTTAATAACTTCTTTCTTGATTACAAGCTTATCATAAAAGATAAAGCAACCAAGTATGAGCATGATATATCTGCAGTTAGTGCAAATGGTAATTGAATTCTCCTGGATAAGGATTTTCCAGAGACACCTAGCTTGCGTGCCTTTTATTAGGGAAACTAGATGAAACTTGAATATTACCTTTTAAATTCTGTAGCTTATTGAGGAAATCTATCTCCACTTTTATTGCACTTTCCTCTGTAAGGTAAAAAATTATTTTACAGCTCCTAGAATTTGAAGGTATTTTAGGGTTTAATTTTCTTTGAAAACACAAACATGACAAATACCCCCTCCTTTAAGATAGATGGATTTCCAAAATTTGGAAGTTGTGAACGAAGTCCAAATATGTAAATCTTTTTTCATGAAAGCTATTAAGACTAAAGGTTATTGTGAGGCTATTTGTGGTAGTCTAAGTGCCAGTGAACAGGAAATATAGGGTCATTTACGTTTTATAACTCCCTTTGTTAACATGCAGGAAGGCAGGATGCAGCCACTCTACATCCCCAGTTTTCAAGAGAAAATGTGATGAAAGGAAGTGCTGTCCTTTAAATAAATACATAAAGCCCTTTCCTTAATCTTGAAGGAGGAAACCTTATTCACAATGTGAATATAGATTTTAGCCCTTAGAGTTTAAAAATTGTTTTGATTTTCCAGAATAGCAACACCAAACAGAAGTATTTACTTATGACATTGCTACAATTGCTTCCCACAACTGTAATTTATTGCAGAATCCTGAGAAAATAGCTCATTTTGGGATAAACACAGCACTAAGGCTTACTGTAACAACAAATGTATTAGCAATTTGCCCTGATTATTCAATATGAATAGTTTCTTCAAGAACAAGCACAGCTTAGCAAAATAGAAATGTTTAATAGAAAATAAACATCCAGATCTTCTATGGCCTTATTATATTGTACTTGCACTCCATGAAATCATGCAACTGCAGCCCTCATTCCCCTCATGAGATCCAAGTGTATTTCTATGCTTTGAATGAGCTCTTACCATCCTTGCAGGAGCGGTTACTTCCATTAGAATTCATTTGGCATTGAGTGCTCTCATTTTTTGTCTTTCTGAAACAGAAAAAACAGCAAGCAATCTGCATTTTACTTAGTGACTGATTTATGAGAAAGGTCATTGGGGTGAGGATGCTGAAACATAAGTCTCTGAAGAGACTTAGCACTTGGTAGTCTGAGGGGAAAAGACCCTACACTACCAAGCCCAGCCAGCAAATGCTGACTTGCAGAGCTATGTCCTGCCCTGCAGCTGAGTCTTCTGCAACATGTACCATGGGATGAGCATGACAGCATTTAACAACTGCTTTGCAAAATACAGTAATTACACAACATAGTAAATGGAAAAGAATCAAGTTTTGGTGGCCCATCCTTCCTCTTTGTTTGGTGGAGGGGCGGGAGATCAGTCAATAATTACATCTCTAGTAATGACTTAACCCAGCCATAAGCATCACACTTATGGTCAGCTGAATTATATAAAGTCACACATAATTTATAAGCACTGCTAAACAAATAAACCTACATCTCTTCTGTCAGCAGAAAATACTTTCATCACTTGGTTAAGAAGAAAAGACTAATTACAGGTAGACATGGCCTTGCTATAATTCTTAGAGATGTTATTCAGGTTTTGCTTTGAATTAGCTCCTTCTGTCACTCTGACATAAAGTAAAAGTTTTACGTGTTGAGGTAAATTAGAACACTCTGTTAGATGCTCCAGAAGCATGGCCAGAAAAACTGTTGTGTTCAGACACAAATGTATTTTTCTCTCAAACTCTTTCAGCATAGAATACTCAAAAATTTAGAACAGGAGTTACATAGTAGCACTTCAAAGACAACACAGGCCAAGATAATGGAGGGGTAGGGAGGGGGAAATTTGCCCCAAGCAAAAGATTCAAAGTCTTTAGAAACCAACAGATTTTGACTCAAATATTCTCTACATCATTGTAATGTAACTTAAATGGATGCACATACCCCATATCTTGAGTAAACTGCTACATTAACATAACTGTCACCTCTAACATCAGCAATTGAGAGCTCTTTTTCAATTGTTAGCATCTTAAAAAACATGCAGCAATTTGAACTGAAATCTTCTTCAAAACTACAACATGCACTTTGCTGTTCTGCATCTGTGTAAGACACCACAATTACCAACGTTTTCAGTTCTTGAATCTGAGCATACACTGTGCACACCTGCAACCTTAAAAATTCCACTTCACTCACAGCAAATGATATTAGGTAAAACCCTCTTTATTAAGAACAATCCAAACCAGAAATTCTAATACTTTACAGTAACAATTACAATACATAATTTAAGAAAATGACTAATTTTTGAAATTTTTTTCCCTGTACATTCCTTCTTCTGTGTACATAGTTTACACAGCATAATTATAATTTCCCATTGGGATTACAGTACAAATAGTTTGAACCAGATATAGTGCAATTCCTTTAGTTCAAAGTGATGAACTCCTTCTTCAAAGGCATCATAAATTTCTTCCACAGCAGATATGCTGCTGCCACAGATCTGGGAATCAGAAGTGCTTTCTTCAAATTCCAGGCTCTCATTGAACAAGCTGTTCAATTTCAACATGAGAAGTCGACTGATGACCATTAAGAGTCTAGAAGCTGCACTATATTCTCTAAGCACTTTAGATGGTAGGCATGTAGTTCATTTTCTTCTGGCTGGGGGGAACCTGAAAGGACAAAAAAACAAAACTAAGATTTTAATTTCTAGCTGATTCTTAATATAAAATTACTTTTCCAGAGATTGCATCAAATGCTTTGCAAGAATTCATGCTGGTTTATGACCTCAACCTCTGTATTAATGAGCAGCAAATCTAATACTTATGTTGCAAAGTCTGTTTTGGTTTTTTCCTTGGATAGGACAAAGCAGGAAATGTAAAATAACAATACCCTTGTTGAAAAATTCCTGCACGTGTACTCAGAAGAACAATCTACCATTTTATCTCAATTACCACTGTGAAGTGAGCAAAGCTTTACAAGCACAGACTAGTTGAGAACCTTAATGCAGGAATATATTAATGACAATATTGATGACATATTACACAACTGTAAACTGTAATAATTACAGTTGCATAAAATATTTCATACTCCTTATTTTGATATGTAAATGTTTATTGAATTAAAAATCAATAGTTTAGTCTGAGACTTCATGTTCTATAGCAGTACACAAATAAATGGGGATTAATGTTACGAGGTGCTAGTCTGTAAAAGGTACATATTTCTACTTTGTTGATTCAACAAGGCATTTTGAAAAGTCTGATCAGTGGTAGCTCTGCTATAAGGAACAATACAAACTTATCTATTAATATATTATCAGTATATGAAATGTTTTATTATGTTTAATGATTGACTTAGAAAAGGCTGAGTTTGAAACAACAGTACATTCACAAAATTAATGAATCTGGGAGACAGCACAGGAGAAATTATCATGAGATATTCTATCAAAAATACATCTCCTTATTAGGATACTGACAATGGTCAGTGTAGGCAGAAAGTTTGTGGCAAATCTGTTATACAAATACTATGGAAACCTAGATATTATAAGCTCAATCAATAAACCTATTTGAGTACATCCATAGAACAATTTAAATTAGTAGGAAAGCTCATTAGCTTAAAATGAGACATTATCATGTCCTTTCAAGATTAGACTAACTTGATGTGACTAACAACCAACAAACCCATTATTAGCTACTGAAGCACCTGAAGATCAGCTGTTTGAACACCTTTCATACTGAATGTTCTTCAGCTGAACCTATTGTATTGAAGCCACTGAGTTATGTTCAGTTATTGGAGCAAAAATCTCAAGCTTTCAGAATGTCACTAACCTATGGCACAGTATTTTAATGTTGGAACAATGCTCTGTTCTGATGCCTTCTTTATGTGGCTCAACACCCTGAGGCTGAACACCGTTAGGCAAAGTCAATGCTAAAAGAACAATTTTTCTTATCACTAAATTTAAGGTTTAAAGATTCAAAGATTCAAAGAACTGTACTTTGAAAAGGATTTTTATTGCAAGCATCATCAGACCTATGCTTCAAAATTAAACTTGGCAATTACCTAAGGCATTTTTCTCCATCTGTATTTATAAGATGTCTAACCATAAGCCACGTTGCTAACTGTGATTTTAGGGACAAAGGTATCCTTTTCAAAAACTTGTAGCACAACAAAAACTTACTGTGATGATATAAATTGAAATGCTTTAATGATGGAAAAATTAAGAATTGGCATTAGGTAGAACTAAGACCTACTTTTCTTCACTAAAGAATAAGCTTCATCTATTCTTCTCCTTATGGATGGATTCTTCAAAGTCACTTTTGCCTGTAGCACACACAAACAAAACACCATGAGCTTTTTTGCCCACATGATCACACCTTAACAACAACGTTTAAAAAAATTACAATAATTCATCAGAGCAGGAGATGCAGGAATTTTTAAAATTAACATGACTGTATCATCATATAGACTGCATTTATATAAGCAGTCACAAACTACAAAGGACATGCTGCTTCTATACCATGTTCTCTCATCTCCCAACCTCAGCAGCTATGCAATTAAAATAAAACCGAATGACTACTGTAAACTTTATTATTATTTACTTAGAGATTACTGTATTGTTTACAGCATGAAAGTGTAACATTAGAATTTTTTCTCAGATTTCTCAAATACTAACCTTCTGATAGTTGTGAAGCAAAGCCCAAAGCGAAGCTGCTCCTATTCTCTGAACAGCAGAACTGTTACTTTCCAAACAGGCAGACAGTACTGCAATTGCTTGATCTAATGAGACAAACAAAAAAAAATGAAACCAAATACATCTAGAAAATATAATCAAGAGCAATGTAAATATATTTACATGCCTCAGTAGATTGATGCTTGGAGTATACTTATTTTTATGACAAGAACTGGTATGGCAGAGGAATTACAGAAACTTTATTATCGATTAAATTTCAATATGCTCATAAAATCAGCACAGTACATTGAAAGAAGTGATAAAAGCAATATAGCAAAACAAAACCAAGCAATGCTAAAAAGTTAAGCTACCAGTTTACAACATGAACATTATGTATAGCTATCAGCTATGCTTAGGGACTGAGTAAGCTGTGAAACTGTTTTATAACTCCCAGTAGCCACAATTAGAGCCACATCAGGATGGATATTAAGAAGTTTCTATTTTCCTTCATACTTATTATGCAGATGATTTGCAACCAATGAGAAATATTTGCCACTCCAATGTAGGTGCCTTAATTTTCTACCATTGCTCTGAAGCCAGACTCTTCAACTTTCCTTATTCACTTCACAACAAAAATTCATAGATTATGTAACTGAATAATGTATATTTAATTAAGGCAATAAATCTACATCTTAGGAAAAATAAAAAGCATGGACACTATGGAAAACTTGCCAAGAGCTTAAAACAAAGACAAGAGCATTATCTCTGCAATTAAATGGAGGAAAGAAACATACCTTCTACAAACAACCAAGGAAAAAGTTCTGAACACATTGTCACATTAAATATATATGCCATGACATAACTTTATCACTATTGTAAACACTTTCTGTACATGACAGGACATAAAATAGTTTGTCTCAACATTCATGATCTGCACAAGCTAGGAAAATTTTGTCCAACTGAAGACAGGAACTTCAGTTACTTCAAACTGACTGACACAAAGAATCCTTCAATCCTCCCTGACAAACTAGCTGTTTGAGAAAACTGCAAAAATCCTTTCATTCATAATGTGTTATTATATCCAAATGATCTGCCTAACAATGAATCTTGATTTTCTTTTTACAACTATTTATTTGCTTTTCCTTTTGTTATGTATTATTGTAATTGTCTCTCTGCCAAAATAAGTATTCTGTAATTACTTCTACAAAATTAATTTTTATAAAAATGCTCTTCTAAAATACAACATTGAGTTCTTGGTCAGTAACCCAAACTGACATGAAAATATAGTCTTCTGGAAGCCAGAGAACAACAGTTTGCATACTCTTCAGATACCTACCATTACCTAATATCTTTGGTTTATTAGCTGGACTAAAACATATGTTATGTAGAATAAGAAGTGCTAGATGTTGGCTGCTCTTGTGCTTGTATTTACACATTTCAATGATCTGGTCTAAAAACCCATTTATCTTCATGACCATCTGTTGTCCATCTTCTCCAAAAGATATGTTCAGTAGCAACTTTAGCCAGAGAGTAGTCACATTACCAGAATTTTTATTACTTCCTTTTGGCAATGAAAGAGATAAAAAGTTCTGCAGGAAGTTACTCTGTTAGAAGGAAGAAAAAGGGTTTTAGAATTTATAGTATTCCATGGCTTATTTGCTGTTGTTTGACCTTCCAATCTACATACTTGACCAAACACTACTACTGTTGTTTAATTTACTCATTACAGGCAACCCATTGTTAGTCAAGGATTTTTGAAAAAAATCACACATGAAAAAGAATCTGCTGCATGGTTAAGAAGTTCATATGGCAACATACATTTTCTTCTATAATAATTTATAGAAGACTTTAGAACTTTTACATGTACATACATAGAACTTTGTAAACACTATAGAACTTTTATGTGTAGATACATAAAAGTTAATCCAACACAATATATTTCTTTAAAGGCTAATTCCCACCACAACATAAGCTTTTTGCTTCGCACTCAGTGTTTCTACCCAAAAATAAGCTAGTGACATTTTCAGTGAATTGATGCACTACTTAGATAATGTGTTCTTGACTCCTTGCTTATTATTGCATGCTATTAAAAAATGTTAAAGCTATGATAGAATGTCTTGAGCTGGAAGTGGCTCATAAGAACCTACAGCACCACTCCTCCCTTCACTGGCAGCCAGAGGCATGTCCTCTATTTTTGTAAGCTTTGTAGAAAGAGAACTGAGCAGTGATGTGACATACACTACCTCAGGGTTTGCCTCCACTTTCAGGAGATTCTGAGAAGACGAAAATCTATTCCCCTGTTGCAAGAGGGAGGTGTTCTAACATAAATTCCTCTAATGAAAAAGGTCCTTGACTAAATATTCCCAGCCTCACTGAATCCTGACAACATATACACGCATCTGGTTGAAAGCAAGCAACCCAGCATACAAACTCATTGTGGTTTTCTTCATGTGAATATAATATTGGTAATTTAATTTTCACAGAGGGAATTGGATATAGAGCACTGCTTACACTTATGAAAGCAGAGCCCAAGAGAGAGAAGGAAGTACTATCACACTAGAGTGAAACTCTGAAGACTGTAAAGCAAAAACAATTCACAGAATATAACAGCTACTATAGAAGAGATCTCAAACTCTGTTTCTATCAAAAAGTTTGAGTATTAGCCACTTTGTAATGGTATGACCATGGTTTACACAATTAGCATCACAAAAAGATCTATTTCCCCCTGCATTTTGAACAGGTAATTAGGTGCAAGAACAGAACATTATTAATGGAGATCAAAAGAAATTTTTTCAATTAATACATTACTCTAAAAAATGCTGGAAACAAACACACTTTTTTATAATTTCTGTTGTGTTAGCTCATCTTATCACGTCACTACTACAGTTGACCTTCTACATGGTCTGTCTTCTTTTCTCAAAGTTTGAATTTATTTAAATGATCAAAGTTTAAGAGAAACAGGTTTTTCAAAGCACATTTGATAAAACAGAGTAAGGATCATTCTATATATAAAATATGAAAAGACATTACATACATTTGTGTAATAAGAATAGATTTTTATCTAACATCCAATCACTGCTTTTCTCCTAAAACTTTTACATAGGTTATGATTCCCACAGTATACCTACTGATTTACACAATGTTTAATTTCTCGTTCACTCATGTGCAGTTTGTTCTACAACATACTCACTTCCATGATCCACTAGTGATTGCTATCAATATATATGGGCATTAAAAATGCTACAACCCACTGATACAGAGAGGCTACAAAAAGCTCTAGCAAAAAGTGTCCAGACTATGAATATAATTGAATTACACTCTGCTCTTAGGGAACAGTAACACAGCTAACTGAGAAGACACAATGGATTTGATTCCCACAGAAACATTTCTATGTGATCACAGGACACTCCATATTAAAATATGAAGGTTTATTAAAAAGGAAACTGTACCCACTGGTAAAATACAGGTTGCCATTTACTTACCTTCTGAATAATGCCTTTACAGTCATGAGACAGAGCAAGGTTAGATATTAGACAAAAAACCACCTGCTGGACGGGGCTGTTATCATTTGACACAAGGGAAGCCAATTTCAAGATGTAATGCATTAATGAATTGCCAGCTGCACTTCGTGCAGATGGAAGCGATGATTGTCCACCAGCAGCCCAACAAAGTGAAGCACAACCTTAAAGCAATGAGACATTTATCACATTAGAAATGCAGATATGTATTTAAAAGAAAAACCTATAGAAAGAACAGTGCAACTGCTCAAACACTGAGATGGAACTTTACAAAGGATTTATTAGGTATCTTTTTTTTTAACCCAAATGAAGTCAATCAGATGTGCTTTGAATAGAAATGTGCCTGAATGTGGCACTTTACTGGAACAGGCATCTACTGTTCTATTGTTCTAGACTGTAAGAGGCAATTCTGCTGTTAAACAGAAGCCATTGCTCCATCTCAGAAAGTCTCCTTAAATACCAGAACATATATCTAATTATACAATTATTTGGCGGTTGAATCTGAAGGGATCCTCTGAAACTGGTTCAGAAAAAGAGGTCTCTGTATAATTTGAAAGGATTAATATAAGTTCCCCAGAATATTTTTCTGAGAAATATAAGCACTGTCTGCAGCTGTCATTACATTGTACAAAGGAAGAATGCACAATCCTATGCTACGGAGCTACAAATTTGAATTAATGCAGCAGCAGGGAACAACTATGTAACCAACGTAATATAGATAAATACCTTCTGCACAAATATAGATAATATGTCCTCTTTTTAGTGGCACTGGCCACCAGCAACAACAGTTAATTACTTACATGGCAAAAGCAAGCAAAAATAAGAAAATGTTTAACTGTAACAAATATTTACATGCATTTCTCTGACTACACTGAGGAGGAGTGGTTAACCAGTTCAGAGTAGGTAAATTTGGGACAACTCATAAGCCAGCTATTCTGAACAGAAAGAAAAAACATGATTGATCAGAGAGCACTTGCTCTTATCAGCAAGGAAAATAAAAATGCAGTCTAGAATGACTTCAGCTTGATTTCTTGCACATGGACAGGACACTACATTTTTATTTTATACTCTGTAGCTGACTAATAACACGTCTTTCTTTGGCCCATATTAAAAAAAATTCTTTATGAAAAAAGCCACTGCAAGTTCATTTAAGGTCTGAAGACATTAACTTAAAAGAAGAGTCATACTTTAACCATTTTAGCCCTTCTAAGGTATCTTGACAGGGAGAAAGGAACAGATACTTTTGTGTCTCTTCAAGCTACTTGCAAATCATTACCTATGATTTGCTAAATCTAAATAACCAGGATATGGAAAGGGAAAAACCCATGCTAGAAAAAATTCAGGCTTCTAGCAGTGGGGATAATTATCAATGGAAATAAACGATTTGCTCAAATGAAAAGGAGATTCCTTAGGAAAAATATACAAACACAAGCTACTGAGTCCAAGGCCTAAAGAAATTGAAGAAATTTAATACAAAATTGAATTTGACTGACTATTGCAAAACCAGAATGTTTATATGGTTGCAGTACAACCCATATAAAGTACTGATACACTGTTCTCTATTAAAGAATTCCTAGAATAGTGCTTCTATACTATACTACTCAGCTTGGCAGGACATTCCGCATAACCTTCAAACATAATGGCTTGAATTAAATGCTATTTAATCCTTTAGTTCGATCACGCTCTTGCTAAATCCAACAGCTTGAAACCAGATCTGAACAAAAGTTTTGAATGTATTAAAATCAAAACTCTTGACAGACTTTGATGGACCAGTGCTTTTACACTTTCCTCTTATGGTAGCAATAAACATTCTTTTCCCTTTATTATGCTTTTCTGTCTTAATTATTCTGGTAAAATATTTTGATATATTCCACCACAAAGTGACTTTCATACCTGCAGGACAGTTTTCAGTGTAGACACAAAGCAAATGCAGAGCTATTTGCATTGAGGAATCATCTGCTAAAAACCACGGCCACAGAGAATGCAGAACAGGAACAAGATGAGCTTTGAGTGCTGCCATCTACAACATGAGGGAGAATTTCAAACGCTATCAATCCTTTGAAAATGAAATATAGAATGAGAAAACCATATTTTTATCTCATGTTTTATCTTATGGTTTAAAAGACTGCATGGAGAACTGACACCATCATTTCAACCACCAATGAATTTAACTCTACGCCAGTCAAAACCAGCACATATCTTAATTACTGAAAGACATGTAAACAAAAGTAGAGATTTATTCATTTCAACTGTTCTTTTTCGAGAGCTCTCTAAAGTTTCATTCAACTCCTTCTAAAGTAATTATTGGAACTCAAAAAGCATGAAAACACAATAGTGCAGCTGTATACAGAGCAAATGATAGAAATCTTCAGTTATCAACAGAAATCACCTTCAATCCTCCAAGTAATTCTTTCTGCAGATCCTGATCAAAACAAGAAAAACATTCCACAATAATCCTAGCTGAGATTATGGCACAACCAAGTTATGGGGACTTCAGGGATAATCAGATGGCTTAGTCAGCCCCAAGTGTTCTGCATACAAAAAGGGTGTTAATACATACCCTGGAAAGGGGTACTCCTGGAAAGTCAAGAAATCTTGTAGTTCCACCAAAGCATTTGCTAAAAGTAGCCCAGGTTGTATAAATAGCACAAGTAACATAATGCCAAGAAAAATTAAACTGTGAGAGTGGAAATAAATGTGTGAATGGTATCAGCAATAAGAAAGAGGAAAAGCAGTGATCAGAAAGAAAGAACACAGGAAAAAGTGAAAACAAGCAATGTAGTATTTTCCCCATGGAAGAAACAAATTGGCAGAATGGAAGTTGAAAAGACATTGAAAAGAACAGAGAAAAATACCAGAATAAAATTAGAAGAAGACATTTAAGACTTTGAGCAAGAAAAATGATTTTATAAAAAATAGATATGAAAACAAAATTGTGTTTTGGAGGATTAGCACAATTTAACTCAGATAAAAAAATAGCAAATCATTATTTAGATTTTGGGTTTAGTTTGGTTGGGGTGGTTTTGGGCTTTTCTTGTCTTTCAGAAAGGCAAAAGAAGAAAGGAGAAGAAACAAGATCTAAAATGTATCTCTATGTGCCTTTCTGGTGGCCCCACATTTTTCTCCACATCAATTTTTCATGTTATATGCTTTGAAAATTAGAATTATTGACTTACTCAAGGCTGAAGTGGATATAAAAGATAACAGCCATCTGAAACCATTGGGAGATGAGGTTTCCATAAGAACACTAAGTCCCTAACACAAGTGTGAAATATTCTTAGGTAGTGGGAATAATAATGAAACGTGAAGTATTTCTTGCCCTTAATTAATCAAACTTAAATTTAGCCAGCTTGAAAATAACTTTGAAATAGAAAAAAATATTATCTTCATTCAGTAACTAAATGTGCTCATATTACTTCAGTGTAAGAATACTTACTTTACATTCTTCATTTTCAAAGAGGCAGTTTCTAAGGAGCTGCATAGAGCCCCTTAACTCCTTGATAAGGTTATCCTCCTAAGCAGAGAAAAAGAATTGAAGATCATGAATGTAAGACCAGAATGAATTTTGTACAAGGAGGAAAGATATTTCAAAAAGTGAAGTGCAAATCTAAGGTATCAACGTTTGGGTCACATCTGCTCAGCAGTTTTCTTCTGATTTCAGGTAGAATTCATCTCAGCTACCTTCAAGCATGTTTACTAAAGACATTTATAACCAGTAACTTATTATCCTTATCTCTCTTTATAACCCACAGATACTATTTCTAGGGGCACCAATCTGACCAAATGCAGAAATCTGTAATGTTGAGCTCCATTTCTCTTACAACTAATAAAGATAATAAGGATAATAAAGAACAGGCAGGAACTTTCTGAGTATTTGTTCCATCCTAAAGCACACAACTGAAATAAGTCAAACAAATCGTTCCCTAGATGCATTTATTTTTCTTCTGTGGATAACAACAAGGTTAAATTAGCTCTGTCTTTCTGACCCTGAGAGCTCAGTTGGAGCATGGTGCCAATATAATGTCAAGGTTGTGGGTTTGACCTCTATACAGACTATTCACTTAAGAACTGGATTTGATGATCCTTGGGAGTCCCTTCCAACTCAGAATATTCGATGATCTCTACAGCTGGTCACGCCAATCCATCCTTATATCCCCAGGATCTTAATTTCCTATCCTTAACTATAAATATAGAAGCTATAAATAACTTCCAACCCAATAAGAAAATAACAAAAATAAATACAGACCTTTGGGCAGTGAGGTGCTACACTGAGATTCAAGTTACAAGTGAACAAAAAAAAGAAAATCTATTTTCATGACAGAGCTGTGACACTACAGGGCAGTGATGGCTGACCTAACTCCTATAAGGGTGACACACTAAACCACTTTTGAAAGATTGCCACATTTCAACAAGCTTATTCACCACAGGATACTATTTCTGTCTTATCAAGCATAAAGGAACGGAAATGTAAAATAGGATTCATACTTATCTCAGACAAGGTGAAGAAACAACACATGCTTATAAATCATAATGTGCTTATATATCATAAATCATATATTTAATGACATTTAGAGATGAAATAAAAGTCTACTGCAAAAAGGCAAATGGAAGCCAGGTGTAGTAGATCAAGAAGAAACATACATGTCATTATTACAAATACATTTTATAACTTGTCTTACTTCTAGCCAAATAAAATGTTAACTCTAAGACAGGAATTCTTTCAAGGAATTCTGTATGTATTAATTTAGATAATAAGTAAAATAGCGTTAAAATCCCACAAGCTACAACTCATATTTAATGTACAAACTTCTAGGAGGTTGAAAAAGTTATGGATTGCATTGATAGTAATGTTTGTATTTACTTATTTTAGGATATCTTGCTTCTTACTACGATAATATTTTGACGTGATTTTTTGAAAGCTTAGCTACTTGTAAATACTTTTCAGGCTCTTTATTAACATCACACCAATTATTGTGAAAGAAAAGCAATATCAAGTAAAACACCTCAGTTGACCTGAGAACGAAGCTAGGTCAAACATACTTTTCCCAATAACTAAGAGAGTCGGTAAAAGGAAAAAAGAAAAGAATCTGTCATGACTTTCCTTTCGGAGTGGGCAAAGGGGCAGTTTTGTGATGATGATCACAATGATCAGCTCAATCTACCATGAAAGCAATGTCTCAGTGTCCCCCACATGAAACTGTCATTATGTACCACATGTGATGAACAGCACACTTACATATGATGCAGCAACCTGCAGTCCCAGCTCAGCAGGGAAATCTGACACAAAGTCTTTTGCAAATTTTCCCAAGAATTTTCAACTAAGCATAAACAGTTTTTCTGAACTTTCTCAAAGGGTCCTTTCCTCCAAGATCTTTCAAGTTTTAAATTCCTCCTCAACCGAGACACTACAAAGAGCCAGCTGACCTCAGCCTTACAGGACATATCCAGGGCATGACAGCTTTCAGCCTCCAACCATTGGAAAGGGAGAATGAATGTGTTTAGGAGATCTCAGGAAAAAATATGATAGCCTTCAAATATCAGGATCAAACTCAAATTTTTAAAAGAGCTCGTTGTTATAAAACAGTTACATACTCTCACAAATCAAGGTCTGCACCAAAACCACAGAGAAAAATACTATTTAGCTGAAGCAATGCAGAAATACCCTGCAGGAAGGTGTTTCCTGCAATTTCTGCTTTATGTGGGAGTGGACAAGATATCAAACTTGACAGCAGAGGTTACTGTCTGTATTTTATTAATTCCCTTAGATGAAAGTGGCACAAAACAAGCAGATTGCAACAAAAATCTTATGAAACTGTTGTATGATGGTAAGACATAATTTATATCTAAATGTGGTAAAGAAGAGTTGAGTGATGTGAGAATCTGGAAGAACTGGGGAAGGAAGGTTGGAAAAAAGAAGGCTAAATACATATATTGTGAATGGAGAGAAGCTACTAGGAATGCAGGCAGTAGAAGGAGCACAAGTATGAGGTAAAAAAAACCCAAAAGTCAAAAAAACAGAGAAAATTGAGTCTGATGACAAGAAACTGAGATATCCCGACCTAGTCTGAAGGAGAATAGAAAAAAAACCAAACCAAAACCTGAAAACCAGATAATAGGAGAGTAAAAAAGATATGATTACATGCATAAGGAGAATGGAACTGGTTTTGGGATGTGAGGGAGATTGATACAACATAGGCAAAACCAAAATAGCTAGCACTGGTTGAAAGATACTGAAAAAAACAACTTAAGAAAAACAAAAATATTATTGTGGAAACACGATGGAAAAAAATTAGCTGGATTAGATAGGGCCATGAAGTCAAGACTGAAAGTCCAACTAAGTCTGAAAACAACACTCTGATATTGCTAAAAAATAAATATCATAAATTACAAGCATGACAGATAAAAAAAGGATGAGATGTGTATGTGAGTGGACATCTGAAAGCAAATTTTGAACTCTCAGTCAGCCTGCTATTTGCTGCTTTCAGCCAGGATGGATTAGTTGCTAATTGTGACAACCTGGACTAAAAGTGGGACGTCCTGAATGCTCCAAGTAATGAAAAGACATGAGAAAAAACTAGTAATTCAGAGACTGATCATGTGTTGTACTTCACATGTAGACTACTGAGTTTAAGCAAACAGAAGCTTGGAGTTCTGGAAAGAAAAGTCAGTGGGAAAAAGAAGGATTCCTGAAAAGAGATGGTCCCTGACAGAAAGAAATGGGTCCAAAAAGAAGAATGTAAAGATCCTGGCTGGAGGAACAATCTGGCAAATGGGAGAAGATCCTGAGGACCAGAGAGATGCACGGCAAAAAACACCAGGACATGCCCAGGGGCTTTGTCCAGTGAACACCCAAGACTGAGCAGCTGCTAAGTAGGAACTGATGTGATTTTCTGCCTGACATACCTGAAGTAGCAGTCATCTCTATGTTGGAAAACATACTTGAGACCTAGTGAGACCTCTGGATGGAAGAGTATGTGAGACAATTAAGTTGGTAAAATTTTAAAATCATTGAATCTTATACAAGCTCCAGTATCTGGATCCACTACAGGTTGTCATTTACTCTGTCTTATCTGTGACAGATACAAGCAATATCTGCCTCAAGAAAACAAACAAACAAACAAAAGAAACCTGGGAAGTGCCTTATCCTATCAGTGTTCTGTTTTTTACAGCTACCTTTTTCCTCTGTCCTTTCCCAGGCTTTAGGGAATCCAAGTTCAGCTGTGCGTGAATGTCCTTCATGTTTTCTATACAGCTGTCTATCAGGTCAGCTGGAAGACAAAAACCGGTAACATTTATAATTATATTCACAATCAAAAATATTTTATTCAAAACCAAAGTATCTTTCTGGCAATCATCTTGTTGCTATCTTCTTCATGTCAGGAAGTAATAAACAGTTTCTGAGATGAAGTGCATCTATTTGAATGCTCTCAAGAAGCAAGAATACATTTGAGCCCTCTTGCAACAGAGTTCCATGAGAGGAACACCCAAAGGAAGGACTGGTAAGATTGAGAGGGGAAGATGATTTGAGTGGAGAGCATAATGACTCATAACTCTTCAGGATATCTTCAATGAAGCTGCTTAGAAGAGATTAGGGCATCCATTTATTTTAGCCAGCCTTTCCCTAACAACATCAGATTTGCTGTATCTGTGGTGAGACACAGGAAAGCAACCGTTCAGGTGACTTAAGGGGCAAAATGTTGAGTTAGGCTCTTTTCCTTGGATCGAGAGTCTTTAAGTCACTATGATTACAGTGACTATGTAATTGGATAAGGTAAGAGCTACAGGTATCATCTGTCTGAATTTCTGTAAGGATTTTGACACGGTCCTCTAACAACAGCCTTCCAAATTGGAGAGTTATGCAATTGACAGGTGGACTGGATGGTGGATGAGGAATTGGTTAGATGGTCACACCTAGACGATAGAAGAAAAGCAGAAGAGAAAAGACCTGCTGGAGTGAGTCCAGAGGCAGATCACAATAATCCTGAGAGAGATCTAATACGTCTTTGAGGACAGGCTGAGAGAGTTTGCATGGAGAAGAGAATGCTCCAGGAAGACCTGGTTGCAGCCTTCCACCGAAAAGGAATTTAAGATGGGGACAAACTTCTTTAGTGGGGCCTGTTGCAATAGGACAAGGAGTAATGGTTTTAAATTAAAAGAGGACAAATTTAGACTAGATATGAGGATGAATTTTTTTACAATGAGGATGGTGAAACACTGGAACAGGCTGTCCAGAGAGGTGGATGCCCCACTCCTGGAAACAGGTTGGATAGGGCTCTGAGTAACCTGATAGAGCTGAAGTTGTCCCTAATTATTGCAGGGGGGTTGGCCTAGATGGCCTTTAAAGGTCCTTTCCAATGCATTCTATGATTCCATGATAATGGGGTAATTCAAGTTGGAAGAGGTGGCCTCCAGAGGTAATATACCCAACCTTCTGCTCAAAGCAGAGCAAGCTCTAAGGAGACAAGGTTTGCCTGCAGCTTTATTCTGCTGGGTCCTGCAAATGTCCAAAGACAGAGACAGCATACTATATCTAACACTGTTTTACTGCCTTGGAAGGGCAAATGTTTATTTACCAGCAGTTCGACTCTCAGGTTTCAATTCACACCCATTTTTTCCATCCTCCTATACAATGCACTGCTGTAAAAAAAACTGTCTCCAACTTCTTCAAAATCTCATAGGTCCTCCCACAACCTTATTTTTGCAGGTTGAACATAAGTCAGCTCCCTCAGCTTGTTCTCTAATGACAAGTGAACAAAATCACTCTGATGGCCCTCTAGTGAACCTGCTCCAGTTTGACATACCGGGCCAAAACTAGATGCACTATTCTAGATTTCAGTCTAACAAGTGGTAAGTAGAGGAAAAAATCATTTCCCCTTGATTTAATGGCTGCATTCTTGTGTTCAGCCCAGGATGCTGTTGGTCTTCTCACATTCACTTGCTACCTACCAGGCCCTTTTCAGCTCTCCAGTCAGCCTCTACTGCTGTAAGGGCTTGTACCTTTTGAGGTGCAGGACTTTGCATTTTTAACTTAAAGAAGCCCTTAAGAGCTCAACGGGTGATGCTAGAGCTACAGGTATCTTTAGAACACTGCTTTGAACCCCAGAAGTCCTCTCCCTCTTTTCTAAGGTCTGTGTTGCACAAGAGCAAGGATGACTTGATGGCTGCTGTAGCACAGAATGATGCATTTCCTGCAGTGGAAGTGCCCTCACAGGATCCTGGATGATCCAGTAAGTCATCAACAGAGGAAGAACCCTGACTGAAGTAAGGGCTGAGTACAGAACCAATACTCCAGGAAAGAGCAGAAAGCATAAGACTTGAAGTTAAATCTTCCACCACTATAGGGATCAGACACTGAGCAGATCTGTACAAGCTATCTATTTTGGTGTAACATAGGTTTACAAAGTGGAAAAAAAGATGTAAGTTACAGGAAAGCATCCATGACAAAGTGCACTTGGATAGAACAAAAAGTGTAAAACACATGATACATGAGAAATGCAAATTCACCACTCTCCCCTGTGTTCTAGAGGGCACAAGAAACCTTTGATTGGAAGTTGGTTTACTACTGTGAAGGGAAGAAAGTCCTACTTAAACTGTAACATGGGACCAAAGAAACAGTCAGGAAAGAACAAAGCTAAGAAAAAGTGGTCTCCTCTTGTCCAGGTATAGCCAGAACTAAAAACACAGGGGATATTTTCACCTACAAAAGTACTGGAAGATACTGCCAGTGAAAAATCTCCAGTTTCTAATGGATGAATATACCATTAGTGGTAAAAAGCTAACAGGTCTCTTCTTACTTCAACTCAGAACTGTGACTTCACCACAGGGTTTTGAACTGGCTTAATAATATATTATAATATTTCTTCTGCAGCTGAAAACTTTAGTTATTAATAAGATTTCTTAGTGAAAATCTGAAAAACACCCTCCCACTGAAACCTAGGTCTTCTGCTTTGAAAAAAAAATACAATCTAAAGGTAATATGTAAAACACCTGCAAGCATTTGATTCATATATAATTTAACATACATTTTGAAATGCTCACCTTCCAAAGCACATTTCTGGGCATTTTTACTGACAGCTAAGAGAGACAACAGTGCATTTGTAGCAACTTCTTTCAGCACATCCTTTGAAGATTTTCTTTCACAGACCTACAAGAATGCAATTTCATTACTGAAATGAAAAAGTGACCACTTTAAAAGAAGCACTCATAGCTATAAATAGGTTGTCAAAGTCTATTTTTTCATTTGGATGATTCATCACTGTATTCCTATATAAAGTTCTCCCTCTCTATATTCATGTTTATAGTCAGTCTGCATTGAAGCGTTTTGGGGTTTTTTGTAACTAATTTCTTTTAAATTAATTTTTCCTTTTTTTGCTTCTAAGCTAACTCCTCTTATTCTTTTCTTAACATTTTATTTTCTAAGGCCTAGATTCTAAATCCTGGCATTCTATACTTTTCCTAATATTCAGGAATAGGCTTGGTATTGCAGAGAACTCACTGACATGTCTTTAGTGCAATCTCCATTTCCTTTTACACAATGAAGAGACTGAAATTCCTTTTAAAAAAATCACTGATAATTATTTTAGATACTCTTACTAACCAGTGAAAAAAATAGTAGCATCTCTTAGTTTTGTGAGCATCACCACATTTCTAATAACCTAAGTATAATTTCTGTTTTCAAAGGAGTATTTATTTGGAGTCATATACCCAGATAGTTGGAAGACATATAAAGAACAGACTGCTCCTCATTATCCACTAGAGAATTTTGTCTATCTAGCAATTTTCCTTAAAACACCATGCCAGTTCTGACATCCAAGATAACAGCATCCATTGCAATCAAAAAAATATAGGAAAATAAGAATAGTTGCTGGATCATAGTATAAAGAAAAACATATTGTGAAGTTTGCCAAAAATACAATATCTTAAGAGAATACTTTAGACAGAAATCACAGGAGTGCCTATCCATAGGATCTCATGGATATTAATTCTACATACACTACATATTAACAGACTAACAATTTTTTCAAATTTTCATATGCAATAAAGTATCGATGTATGCTCTAAGGTCATCGTTTATTGAAGTGTTCACTGTAACCAGGGGTGAGAAGGTCAAAGAATAAACATCAGTAAGTTAATAACTAGAAAAATCCCAACACCTCATTGATAAAGACAACTGAAACCAAATCAAAGTGCTGAAGCATGGACTGGGTCCTATGTTTATTACCAACAAAAAAGAACTTCACATTTAGACTACAACTTTACATTTAGACTACTGGTGTGAAATCTGAAATCTAACAGTAACACAAGAATGTTCGAAGTAAATTAACTGGTTTTCTGTTGTGATAGGTGATGGTTTCTTTTCTAATTAAAAAATTTAGATGTTTGAGTACTTAAAAGCTTCAAGTTTAAATTAATTGACACAAGCCAGGAAAGAAAAAATTGTTGAGTTCCAGCAATCCTGCATAGCCTAAGATGTAGGCTTTGTGACTTCCCCACTCAAAGGCTTTTGCCCCATGAAATTGCTAGATGTTTTTACTTTTTCTTAATATTCATAAATATTTTAGTAATAAAAAACATATTTACTTATCAACCTCTTGGGTATTTCTTGTAAATATTATGTGGCAGACTAGAACCGATCCAATCATTAAGGTGAGTTGTCTTATATCCATATCTTTTTCAAAAGTTTCAATATCATCTTACTATTTTCCAAATTTTATCTTAAAAGCTAGCAAAATTCTATTCTTTTTTGAAACATGCTTTTTTATGCTTTTTTTTTCTTACTCTGCCATCAAGAACTGCAGTTCATAATAAAAAAGAAAATTTATGTCAAGCATAGGGAGCACAAGTAATTAAGAATTAATTAATGATTAACTACTAGTTGAATGGCAAAAAATAACTAGAATTTTATAATGCCTTATGCCAACAGATTCTATAGTTTTAAACCATTATAAAAGTATTAAAATGAGAATGGACACTTCATTATTTTTTGAAATTATGCTGCATAATAAATTTAAGATGTCCCATAAATCCACAGCAGATCTGGCTATGTTAGTCTGCACCTACTGTTAGTTGAAGGGGAGATCACAGTCTTTCTAAGATATTGTGAGCTTTATATCTAGGAAACTAAATGTTAGGGCCAAAATTTGAGAGGTTATGTAGAGATTATGATTTCCTTCTTAATTTTATTTCTGATCTTAAGCACATGCACACAAGGATTAATGTTTACATACACAAAACAATCAAAGTCATTACTTACTAGATTTCTCATATGTGATAATAAATTCCAGTATGAGACCTGGTCTACTAATATTGACACCTGCACACTGGGCACTAAATTAGCATTTGCCACTGCATATATCAGGTTTTCTATATATTTTATGTATTTAGGATGATTAATGGAGATGACTGTTTGTTTGAAAAGTCTTCCATCCTTTTCTATGTTAGCCAATTATTTGCTTGACTGCTTCTCTTTAAGAGTGCTTCTCCTGAAAAAAAGTCCTAAATCTTTTGGGTTGAATGGTGGGTTTTAGATGTTTGTTGTTATAATAGGTTACTTTACATCCCACGGGCTCATTCTACAGTCCTCTCAATGACCACTGTGAGGGGGTGTAAATAAATACATGTACTTTGATCTAAAAAACTGAAATTAATTCTGCTATCCTTTTTGGGGAGATCATAGCAGCTCTGTAAGGACCTAGAGAGCATAGGCTATCTTCTGAACCCTTTTATGAACAAAATGCAATGTCTGTCTACATCTCTGAACAGTTAAAAAGCATGTTAAAAGCTGATGTCTCTTACAATACTCAAACTATGTCTAATGTCCTTTCATTGACCCAGCTGCAGTTCATTCTTCATTGTATCAAATTTTTCTGCTCTCACCATAAGAATCGTCCCTTTTTGCTGGCACAGACTGATAAACACTTATGTACACTTGTATGAAAATAGAGGAATGTTACAACACGTCTTTATCAGACATACTCTTATGCAGCCATACTTTTTGTGCCAGAGCCAAGGAGTTGTGTTTCAGGCACATATGCAAACATTAATACCAAAACCTAACAGGATATTAGGAAACTACGGGATTTGAACAAAGTGCCCCTGCTTTGCTTGAGTCCCTGAAAAACGTGTCCTCACAGGAAAACTCTGTGCACAGAAATTATCTGAAATTAGTTGCCAAAGACATAGAGAATTCTGGTTTCACTGGCCAATGACCAAGAAAGATTCTACTGGGAAGTTTTTCCTCCCTGAAAGACAGCAGGTTCTCAGTGGACAAAATACCATGCCCCAACAGATACAATAGAGCCACAGTGCTGCAACAGAGCAGCAAAGGAACAGAGAGTTTGTGACAGATATCAGGACAAGTCTTGGTAGGAGTACGGTTGTTCTACAAGAATTCAGCATCCATACAAAGAGAGGAGAAGAATGCTAAGGTCTTTTGGTCACACCATCACACCATATGACCAATAAATGTCAAAAAAATATGCTTTACATAGCAAAACAGTACTAAGATACTCATTAAAAGAATAGTTATAAGGCAATGACTTCAGAACAATAGAAATCATAAGTTACATTTTATATAATATGCATCATTCAGAAAAAAACCATACACTTCTAATCATAGATAACTGTGATTGTTACAGTGATAAACTGCACGTAAATTAAAGAAGGAAAATAAGTGTAAAGATAAAAAGTTGTGAGGGAGAACAAATAAGACAAAAATTTCACATATAATTTTGCTTATTAATAGCAACCTTTAAATAAGGGAAGGATTAAATATAAAGGAGGTAAAAGAATCAAAAATGCAAAAAATATACCCTGCAATCACATTGTCAAATTTTAAATACCTGAATAATTAATGCAGTAAGTTGAGATACTGGTGCCTGGCATTCTTCAGTGTGATCCAGAAGAAAGCTAATAGTTGGATTCTGACATACACTCTGTTTATCCTGGAGCTGTTTTCTTCCTTCCTCATTCAAAAGGACAGAGAGGAACTGTAAACTAGCCACATATAAAGCAGGATATGTGGTAGACAGATGAATACAATCAGAAATGGTATCTAAAAGGTTAAAAAAAAAATTAAAATTTTTATTTTTCATTATGAATAAAGCTCAAGTATACTTTAGAATGCAGAAAGACTTATCAAAGAAAGAATGTGAACCCAGAAGCAGTTATACTGTGCACTGGCCAAGGAATTCTAAAAATTCTATGCATCTTATAAGTCTCCAAAAAAAATCTAAGAGAAAATTTTGAGTTTTGCAAGGGTTGAATGAATTAATTACTCTACATTCATTTAACTGTAAAACAAAAAATCAATCTCCATTTCACTCAAATCACTCATCTGTCCACTATTTTTTTTGAACTCTCCTCAATTTATCAGCAGCTTACATTATAAACCCAAGAGTACCCATTAGCTGCTTTATTTGCAATTTGATTTGGATTCACTAACTGATGTCTTAAAGTGCACAAGCTTTTCTGGACTATGTTCATACTTCAGTATTGAAGCACATCACAGAATCTTGCCTAAATATGCAAGTAACTAATGTAAGAATAATTAAAATACAATAAACAAACTCCTGTTTAATAATCTTGGATTTCTATGTCTCTCATCTCCCCGCAAAACTTTGCTTTCCTTTTATGTAAGATATTTAAATAGAAAAAAGGGAAAAAAAATGAAGTGCTAATGGATCATTTCACAAATGCCACATTTGGTTAAGGTTTGCAACTAAAATCACTCATCCCTACATGTGAACGAAAGAAAACAAGTCAGTCAAGCTCTGGACACATTGGTTTTCATTGTGTATATCTCATTAGTAATTACTTAATGGCATCTAAAGAGGAGTGACTCTCTTTTCTATTTGTTTATTAGTTGCTGGGAAAAAAACCATCCAGGAATAGTCATTACCAATTATTGCTGTGCAGTGATTTGCAAGGGCTGCTGTCACAGATGGAAAAGCTATCTTGCCACTTTTCCACAGTAATGTAGCTAGAAGGCTGAAAGAGTCTACCCACATTTCATGAAGTGCAGATGTTAATCTGGTATCTGCAAAGATAACACAGAAAAAAAAAATCAAACTGTTTACAAATGTGCACAAATCTGGAAAGCTGAGCCTGACCACACCAGTCCATTTACATCATGGTGGTACACAAACGAGGACCTGCCTCTGTCTGGTTATAAAGGAAACAAAATACTTCATTACCTACACCATCTTTAGGATGTATGGTGAGAATCCTGAAGGTATTTCCCAACAGAGGTTTCAACAATTCATCCTGGCTTACAAGGTGAGAGTCCACCAATAAACATGATTTTAGAAGCCTGGACACAGATGACAAGTACTGAAGTAGTAACAAGACCTGTTAAATATTTGTAGAAATATATGAAATAAAGCCATATATTTATACCTTTCACATTATTTTAAATTTACTCACATTATGTCAACTGATTCGTAACATTTTGATTTAATATACACCATTTAAATAAACAATAGGACAAAAACAAATTTAAGATATTTCTCTTAATTTTTACTGTAGAAGATGAAACAGAATCCCTAGTCTGGAAACACGTGTGCAATCAATTTTCTAGTAACAAAGCAAAAGTTCCTTGTGAGAAGGTCATGACTCTTGCTTCATGTACAGCATAGTCATTGGAAGGTCACAAAGAAAAACATTAAAATGGTCATTAATACTGAGGAATATATGTGTCTTCCTAAAAACAGAAGCTGACGTACTTATTTGTTTATTTATTCTCATAAGTTTTCTGCAGAAACATTTCTTTAATTAGAGGAGTAATTTTCTTCAAAGTAAATCTGAATGCAGAGCAGCAGAAGCTATGAAATGGCTCTGTGTCATAAAACAGCATGTTCTATACATTGTATATACAGACCTAATTTAATAAAAAAGTAGTTCTATCAGCAGTAACCTTATACATGTTGCATACATCAAAATTAGTTGAGAACTATGTAAGTGTCTGCAGAATCAGGGACAAAGCAAAGCAGCCAGGTCTGTTGCAGACAATAAAAATCCTGTGTGTCAGTAACTATATCATACTACAGTAAGATACAAAAAAATTCTATTACATAATTTCTTCAGTGGCTAAATTTAACTTATATTTTTAAAAGAATTCATTTTCAGTTTGATCATTCTAATTATAGTCCTAACACAGAAATTACTTCTTCTATGTTGAATAAAATGGTTTATTTTCACTTAAGCTTTGTCAAAAGCAGAATGATTCACATGAATGTAGCCTATAGCAGTGTGTCTGGACTATGTTAAGGAATATAAATTATGCTAACATAATTAAATTCAGAACTTCAAAAAATTAGGAAGTACCAAATGCTTCTCTAACCTGAGCTTTTACATGTTCTATATGACATCGATGACCCAATGGAGCTTTCAGTTCCAAGATGTATCTTTCAACCAGGTTGGTACTCACAAGACTATAACAAAATATATTGGTTAGATATATAGGTAAATAATTAAACATTCTATTAACTTAACATTCTATAGAAGAGAATAATATGAATAAACAGAGTAAAAATTAAGTAAGACACCTTTACTGCTAAACCCCTATTTTAAGGAAGTCTAGTGCAATGGCAACTATAGCAGCAGTATGTTGTTTCAAAATGGCTAGACTAATATAAATTCCAATAGCTGTTACTGCACTGGCAAAAATCAATTTTCTCTATTTGATTTCTTATTTTCTTTCCTCTAGAAGAATAAACAGCTCTGCGATAATATAAGCTGTATTCACACCAGGGTTGTTGGGGTTTTATGTCTGTTTGTGTTTTATTTTTTCCATTAGTTGCACTATGAAGAGCAACTACAAATGCTCTTGAAAACTTTTACCAAAAAATGAACTAATTTTTTATGCTGCACTTCAGCACTTCCAAACATTTTTTATAGACAAAAGAATTTGGTACAATGGAAATGGACATAATGGCATACAATCAGAAGACTTCTTCAAAGTGTGTCCTCCTTTTAAAAGGAGAAGGAAGTAAACCACCAAGATATATCATCCAAATTTGGCAAGTTTTATTTACTCTCTTTAGTGTGAGAATCCTTCACCCATCTTCAAAACATTTCATTCAATTCAAAGAAGAAAATCATAAAATGAGCTGAAATGATCTGTAATTCCAAATACTTGACAAAACCCTAACGCATCATGAGAGGAACACAGCAGTCCTGTGTAAGACATAGACCACAAATGGAATCACCAATATGACTACCTATTCTGTGAATTTTTTTTTTTTAAATCTGATTCTTTTCTTCAATTTATTGTATTTTTTAAATTAAAAAAGCAATTTTGAACACTTCATGAGCAACAAGTGATCAATATGTTTAACAGTTTTAGTAAGAAACATGGGTAGATCTCATGCAAAGATTTTTTAAACATCTATTGGTACACCTTGTTTGTAGTTCAACAGTTATTGATCTCATACCTGCTGAGAGTTGTTAGCAAATGTGTTTGTTGAAGAGCAGTTCCAGTATCTTTTGGCATGACAACCAGCAGATTGTGCAGAAGGCTGCAAACAGCTGACAAAAGGGCAGGTGTGACTATAGCACGCTGTTTAGACAGAGCAGCAGACGTGGGAGAATCATGTTGACTTGGAGATTCTGTTATGGTTGTATCACTTTGACCTAGATTGTGTTGAATTAAAAAAAAACCCAAAGCAATCAAAAGATTAAATTACAGCAGTTACATAAACCAAGATTATTTGTATTCTTCTTAAAACATCCAAGTCCTCTCTATATTTAAACTGTATATTCAGGGAAGAAAAAAAAAAAAAAAAAAGATGAAATCAGATAATCAGATACAGGAAATAGTTCCAAAATAAAATGCTCCCTCCACAAAACGTTAAATAAAGATAAGTAGCAAATTTGAAAAGACACAAATTTCCAGCCCTTTCTTTAGAAGAAAAATATTTTTATTTGTACACAGCTCTCTCTACACACACGATTATAAATATTCTTTTATTACATTAGTTTTTATCTTTCTACATCTAAAGACAATCATATATACATCTCTGTGTATGTGTGTGCATACACACTCCTGTGGGCATGGATGTATATGACAGCTCTACCATGAGTGATGTGTTGAAAGCATGACTAGATGCCAGGAGGAGAACCTAAGTCTTGAGTTACATTTCAAGCAGCACCATTTTTACTTGCTTCTCTGTCAAATTTCATATTGAAGGAAGCATTTCATGTTTGTCCTCTAAAACAACCATTAGAATCATCAACTGCTCCAGCAACATGCAAGCTGTACAATTTACAGCATGCACAAATACTGAAATATGGGCAGGTGAATACACTGTATTTAGCATCAGGTACTAGAATCAAGCTGGACTTACCTTGTGCCCTAAGCCGATCAACCACAGTTTCTGGAATGAAACTGGCTGAACTTGGAACTGTTGCCTGAAGCTCAGTAACACTCCCCAGTGATGGTGATGCAGACAGAACCTAGATAGTCATTAAAAGGAAACTAGTTGACTCCAGCTTTTACTGACTAATCTTTCATTTACATTCTGTTTGGGAAGGGGTAACAACCCATCATAACCAACAAAATCAAATACAATGCAAATATTACTGTTCAAAATGAATTTGATTAAATTTTGTCCACTATGTGTGCCTATACATATGATTAAAAACCCAGTAATTGAAACTATTAGAAGATGGGCAATATGAACAGCCTGAAACATTTTAGTTAAAAACTGATCAATGCCCATGTTACTGGAAAATCCTTCTCTCCATCCTTCTTTTTCATCCATGTAATTGACCCAACCTACATTTGGATAAAGATAGAAAGACATTACTGAAGCATTTAAACTCAAATTTTTCATGGACTATTTGCTCTACTGAGAACATCAGCACTTGTCCCTTTGTACTGAACACACTCAGATAAAAATATCACAAGTGCATTTGTCTTCAGTCAAAGTTGATGTCCCTGAGTCTTTTGAACTCTGGGTACTTCTCTTAACCTTAATCCTGTGATCCTTAGATGTACTTAAGTGAAGAATTTAAGTGCATTTAAATGTATTTAAGTGAAGTCATTTAAGTGAAGATATGAGATATATAAATGACAGCAGGTAACTTTACTGGCATAATACCACGCTCCTCCTCCCAATTTTGCATTATTTACATTATGAATTTTGTGTGTTTTCCAAAGTTTCTAATGCTTCTGCTACTGTGTTTAAAACCACAAGCCTGAGATCAGAAGACCCAGAATCCAGCTAAATAGTGTGCTCTTGTGACACAGCAAGACCTGCAACCTGTTTCAGAGCACAAGACAAGTATCTATCATGTCAAGTCACTCTTTCACTTCTGGTTTTTATTTTCTAGATGGAAAATTCACATCAGACAATTTTCTTCAAGAGTGTCACTATACAAAGCAAAGAATACAGAATGCTGGAGAATCCAACAAAATCCCAACAGAGTTACAACTTGAAGAAGGGTGTTATTAGAATTTTCCTCACAGTGAGCTTTCTAAGGAAGACTGAAATATCTCAAAGGCTTGAGATTTTTTTTAAGTTTTATGATAATAACAGTTGGAATATATTTTTACCCAAGGAAATGTTAAAAGTGACTTAACAGACAAACAGGGTGCAGGGAAGGAAATCACAGATCACTATTCCTAGCTATTGTATCCTTGCAACCTCCTTGTTGTAACTTCCTTTTCTCCTGCATTTTCCTTTGGTCTCCCACAATTGTTCATCCTACAGTCAGGAGTCTTTCTTCTTAAGCCTGCTCATTTGTTCCTCAAGAAAACTCAGAGGATTATTGTAACACATGAAACAAGCTACAGTAAGATATGGGGGCGTGTCCAAAACACAGGATTCATGTAGAGCTTGGGTCACATAAACACTAAGACAACACTTGGCTGAATTATTTTCTTATTAGCAAAATGCAGTACCAGGCTGTACTGAGTGTCTGAAATTCAAAATCTATTTTGATTGCAACACTAAAAAGAATATTTTTCAATCAAAATAAGTTACTTGAATCCTATGCTTGCTAATTTAAATAATCACTATAATCCATTATTTATATTAAATGAGTCTATCTTGACACATGGCAAATTCTGCATGTATTCAGCACTGTACGTCAATTCCAAGCATTCTAACAGGTGAGAAAAACCATATGACTTTTCTTTAAATAGTACAAACCCAAACTGTAACTGCTAACAGTCCATATGGTTCTCCTGAAAGAAGTAAAACCTTAAATGGAGTTTAACTATACTGAGAGACGTCTTAACAATTGTTATGAATTATACAACCTTTCACATATTAGTAAACAGTATCAGCTACCTCATACAATTGTTATTTCTCTATCTTTTACAATTCTCTAAATACTTTGGGGAAGAAAATAAAAACAAGTTCTCAGTTATGTTAAAAAATTAATTTAAAAAGAATCAGCAAAAGCTTTATCTGGTTAGAAAAATATCATCTTCTTGCACTGTTGGAACATTTACTCATAATTGCTTCACAATGGGAAACAGGTTAAACCCAAAATTTTCTGCTATCAAAACAGAAAACACACAGTAACACAATGAAGTTGTTTCCACACTGTTCTGCGTTCCAGGGAAAAAAAAAAAAGATATTACCACTTTTATAAATCACCTTTGATAAGGATGAACTGGAAGTCTGAGACACAGTATTTAGTAAAAGATATTTACTACTGCCACCATATTGTTCCTGGGAGCAATAAAGCATTGTGTTGCTTAATAGTGAAACTTTGGAAGGGGGTGTAATAAGGGAAAATGCTCTCTGTGTGTGGAGAGGGAGATGACAACTGCAGATTGGAACTAATTCAAAAGAATACAAAAACTGTCAGAGTGGAAACACAGGAGAAATGTGAGGGTTTTGCCATTTATCTACTAGATAGGAATGAAAGGTCTTTTCTTAACCTCTAGTACAAAAATCCCTCTGGCATTGCTTTAATAGGCTTGCCATGATTAATTCTATTCAGTTCCCTTTTCAAAGGTTTAAATCACTTAACTGTACAGCACTCTGGTAATCACGGTTCCAGAAAAATAAAGCACACATTTTTATAAAAAAGAGCAAGAAGATTTCATAGGAAAGAATGGCCATGACTTAAACTTGTCTGGGAGAGGTCTGTAGATCTTCAGCCCACATCATTTTTAGCTCATGTTTTTAAATAACTACTCGTTTTGCTAAGATGTTCTGGACACAGAACAGCCCTAGCATATTTATGCAGTGTAAAGCAAGTCAGTATCTCCATGCAGATTGGTGATCTCTTATCATATCTACTAAACACAAACCAAACATGTTAAAACAAGAGCAAGGATTTGTCTTCTCTAATGATAACTTGAGTTAACATTTAAACTATTTATTCTATAAAATACCAAGATTATTAATCATCTCAGAACTGGCCTTTTTGCAGTATCCACATTCCAGTTCACAGAAAAATAAAGAAAAACTTGACAAAAATCTGTAATCCACTGTGATCTTAAAGACACAAAATACAGCGCATATGAGTTAAAACAGTACAGACAATCCAGTTCTGCTGTCTTTTTCTATTACACTGAATTATTGATTTCATCCCCACACAACTATTCTTTACTCTATAAAACGAGCAAAATTTTACTTATGGTCTCTGCAAAATTTCTGACTCGCTTTTTTATTTTCTCAATTTTTCTTCCCAAAAATTTGGGGAAAATAACTGGGGATGGAGGACAAAAGATGAAGCGAAAAAGTAATTTAGTTGCAACTTTCAGTTAAGGTCATATGACCCCATGTGAAATCAGCTCATGAGAGCAGACAGCTCAAATAAAGTACTGGTTACATGAAATCTGAAAGCAGAGAAAACTGATAGAATGTTAGGAATAGGAATTGATATGGACATACCTAGATCAATTTTTTTTAATGTTATTAAAATATCAGAGAAGAGTTTTCAACAAAACAATTCTACTTGGCTTGTTTGCTCGTTCTCAAGTCTTTGTGGGTGTTTTCATCAAATCTGTGTCAGGCACCTAAAACACATTTCTCCCTTCAGTGAGACCTGCAGATTCCTTTCCATCTGTGATGGGGAAAGCACGCCATCTCGTGGGCTTGGAATTACAATGTCTTCACCACCATCAACATCCAACATTTAGCAACAAACTTCTACAAACTTTTTGTAATGACTTCATAAATGTATTTCTTTATTCATACATCAAAACAGAAACTGGGCCAAACTGTGACCCAAAAATTTAAAGTCGTATAAGAATAAATTACAAATGCCTGAGATTTCAGGACAAGGTTGAATTTTCAGAAGTATTTCCTAACTTCACTAGATAAACACTTCAGGTAACTGCCCTCTGAAACAGTTTGCAATCAGCCTTCATAAAAGTTACACTTTTTTCTTCTAATTAATAGTGACATTGCACTATCAGACCTCTACATCTTGCAGCTTGGAAATTTTCTATATGTCATGTCAGCACTGGCATTTTTTTAAAGGTAAGCAACTTAGCTGTTTAAAAAAAAAAGTTTACAGCTGCTAAAAATGTCCATGAAGGATAAAAGGAAATTAAACTAACTTCCAGAAAAGAAAACCAAAACTTAGTGCGACATCTTTGTACGCGTCAGGGAAAGAAGGAAAACAAAACAAAACACAAACTTCTATAAAACTCCCATGGTTAGAGCCTAATCTTAGCAAGTATGAAGTCTGCAATATATGGAAGGTTGATATAAATTAGTGCAGCTTTGTATTACACTTTTACTCTCCACTGTTAATAATTAGTTGTCTATCTGTTGAATGGAATAGTAAAGTCTTTGTGTTAAACTATGAAGCCACTTTACATATATAAATATGATATGTTAATTTGATCTAGTAGATTCCAAATTAATTTTTCCTTTTTATTAACTACTGAAGGTGAAGAAATTTAATTTAATGAACTTGTGCAATTCTTCATAAAAACTCAAGCACAATTTTAAGTAGATTAGACAGCCCAGATCAGAATTGCTGCAGCTTAATTTTGTCTTCAAGTAACATGAACAAAACAAGACTAAATTTGTTCAACTTTCATTCCTCTAAGTAAGTAGCAATTTATTCAGTAAAAAGTGATCTGGGAATAATAGCTTTTAAAAAATCTGAGATTCATATGTAAATGTTTTTTAAGGAGCAATCATGATTGCATGTAAACCCTGATTTACATTCACTTTCATTTGTTTTAGTTTTAATCTTCAAATTTGAAAATTTGTGTTTAAAATAACCCTAAGGGGCCAGGAGGTTGTTGTTCTTCATTAATGAAAATCAAATTAATTAATAAAATTGCTGAAACTCAGAAATCAGTTTAAGACTAAAGTGCACATTTTCCAATTATTAAAAACCTGCCAGATAACATTATCAGTATTAGACAGCAATAAATTTATAACAGAGAATCAAAAGAGCAAGGAAGTTATACTTGGGTAGTACTTTGAGACAGAACTTCAATACTGGTTTTTGTGTCCTTATTTTTACCATGTTCCACAGCAAAATTGAACATAGAAATTTTAGTCAATAAAAAAATACAGGATCTTGTGATTTATCAGCCTTTGTCATACCAACACATGCATCTGTTTAAAAGAAAGAAAGCCTTGTAAACAGTGTGATATTCTGGCTTCAGTAACAGACTAGATGGTCATTCATAAATTAAAAATTTTTGAATATGAAACTAAAAAACAGATTTTAGTGCAATGTGTCAGTTTTTTTGGATCTATACTGCAGTCTTCAAAAAATACATTATTTTTATGAGGTAACCAAAGAGTGTTATAAAAGCTTCCTCCACAGCCTGAACTGATATTGCAAAAATACTCGGGAACTGAAAGAATGTCTTTCAATTTCTCCTCCATTGCATTTGCCATCTTGAAAGACAGCATATGTGTACAGCTTTTCATTGCCATAGACATCCTAGCCAAAAACAAATTTTTCAAGCAGCCACCTGCTTCCTGTTTTCCATGTCTGTTTTGGATCCTGCAAACACTTGTACCACTTTTAAATCCTACAAAAGCATTTTCAGAATCCAGAGTTTATTATGGCACAGGATATCCAATGCATTTATGTGGCTTTGATTGATCCAGTTCTGTAGCTGTGTTGTGTAAATACAGCTTCACTCTGAATGGACAATTTGAATAAAAGCAACAGAAGTGACAACCAGAAATGGGAGATGAGTGCATTTTGTCAATAAAGCCAATTACAGAGTAAACTCTAGAGAATATGCCTTGCTGTGGGAAGCTATAGAATTCAGTACTGCCTTATGTATTTAGCTAGTCAAGGCAAGCTACCTTATTTATTTTGCTCAGGTTAAGAATCATGAAAGGGTTTTTTCAGCATATTGAAGCCACACTGGAGTAAATTTCAACTTAATTTCACAGTTAATTTCTGATTGATTTCAGGTTTTGTGTTTTGCTGGAGTTTTTTTAACAATTTTAAGAGTGCTAATCATCTTGAAAGCAGTTCACAAACAACTTTATATTTAAAATGAATAGATTACTCTGCAGGTTACCATAGTTTCAGATGTTGAGTGAGAATGTGAAGATTTGTTCTGACTAGGTGGAGCCTTCCAAAGATTGAGAGAATCATCGAAATCTGTAGGGCAACAAAAATAAGAATCAAAATTACTGTAAGATCAGCAGGGAGAATAACAAGCTTTTTAAAGGATTGTTTCAGTGAAAAAGTAGCCAACCACAGCTATCCTTCTGAAGATCTCAGAACACAAGTTTTCACACATTGTACCTATGAAATCTTACACACCAAATTCCCTGAATAATAAAAAGCTACACTTCACTCAAACTGCAGCTGCATAGCCTTCAGTCATCTCAAATAGCTCAGTTTTAGTTAAAACACAAGAGTACAAAAGTATTGAAGCACACTATACTAGGGTCTCAAAGAACACACATAATAAACAGGTGTCCTTGTCTTTAAAAAAACATCAAATCCGCATTTTAAGAGTAGTTGCAAGAGGACCCATATTCGTAAATATAACAAAGGCAGAATTATTTTGTAAATCTGTTTGAGACTAAAAAGTGCCAAAAATTTTATAGCACAAATCTGTCAGTAATACTTTTGTAGCTGTCATATATTTAGAAAAGAAAATAACAAAGAATAAAGCTAGACTACACAGTTTGTGAGTTCAAAGCCTACAAAAGTAGATGTCCTATATGTATCCTCACTAATTACTAAACTGAACTATTTTATTTTTAACATAACACTGCAAATGAGTTTTTTACATTCCTGAAAAATGTGAGAAAACTACATAAGGAAAAGTACAGGCCCTGTTCTCCTCAATTTAAAGAAACAAAAAATTCTTTCTTATTTCTGAAATACTGTATTTTCTGGCTTTGGTTTGCAATGACTGATAAAATGTATCTCAATTGCTCACTGAAAAGTTGTACCATTCTACATTTTGAGTTACTCTTAGATACGATATTGCATGAGCTAACAGAACTACTAAAAGGCACAACTAAGAAGTCTATGGGAGAAGTAAAATGTGTTGGATTGAAAATTTACACTTATAGATTTTAAAAAAGCAGACACTGAAGAAATTGAGGATTTTTATGGCTGGAATTTTGTGTACTGCTGAGGTATTTCTCTCAGTGAGTTAACCAAGAATGCTTTTCCTTGGGTCTGTCAAAGTCACAACTTAGCTGGGAAAGTAACATTCCTCTTCTGTTCATGCTTCTGGAACAGGTTTAACAAATGCAGAATCCAGCAGGATGCTCAGCCTGGAATGTGCAAAACAACTCAAACAATACTTTATTTTGTAAAATTATAGGTGGTGAACTGAGAGGGAGTGTCATGCTGCTTTTGGTATTGAGTTATACTAAGCCAGCCTGACTCATCAACCCCAAAAGTTAAACATTGTGACTTTATCATACCTGCCACATCTTATCTAAAAATCCTAAGGCCCAGCTGGACTGAGATGCATGACTGACAGTCAATCACTTTAAATTCTGAAAGTCCAGTCCCACTTTCAAAGAGCAGGTTCTTCTAAAATACCCCTTAGAGTGTGTGTGGAAATTCCTCCCTGGGGTGGGGATGCCCCTCAAGGTCACTCCAGGCTGAGTGAAAGAGATTTGCCCTGGCTCAATGGTACGGGTGAGCAACATCAATCTCTACTTAATAACGGCTTCTTTTTTGCTAGCTTTAATATAGTTGCTTTAATATAATTGCTTTGATATACTACACTGTATTACACTAGCAGTTTTAGTTTCTATACTGTGTAGTAAACAATTCTGATTATGGTCCTTTAGTCATTTATCATAGTAAGTCATTAATCTTTATATAAATATATTTGGTTTGCCACCCTTAATCCCATAGGATAAAGTCAGATAAATGTTCAAACACATCTCTATAATTCTTTAGATTTATGCTACTGAGAAAGTCTGGGTCTAGGACTGAATCCAGCTGCAGCCAGGCTCCTCTCTGAGAACACATTTAGAGAGCAAGGGAGTACTTCCAGGACCTTGTGACTCAGTGGGAGGGCTTCTCTAAACAACTCCGAAGTTCTTACTTCACCCATGACACAGACTTAGAAAGAACCATTTAAATCAGCAGCCTTAAAAGATGGAAATAGGGAAACTTAGGTCCACAAAAAAGGTAAGAAAAGAAAAACCTCATTGATTTTCTACCCCATGAAAGCTTTTACTAATTGATCCCTGAAAAATCCCCCAGCTTTCTAAAATTATGATCATCAGATACATTTGGACAAGAAAGTGGGTTCCCACAATGCATCATAAGTGTGTCCTGGAAATATTGTTCAATAAATCATTAGTCAATATCTGAGATATTCTAAGGGTATACAGGTTAAAAATAAACAAATAAATCCAATCTGAGTATTACATTTCATCAGTCTATGAATTAAATTATATCTGAATGTTTTAGAATGCAGCTTAATTCAGATTATTAGAGTCCATTCCTACTCATGTAACCTTGAAGCTGAGCACATCAAGTAACAGGAATCTTAAAAATAGTTTGTGCATTTCTTTTTCCCAAATTTTCCTTGTATGAAGGTTGACTGGATGTCAAAGTGGAAATGGTTAAAAGTATTTTACCCCCAATATTTTGCAAGAAAATTTACTGCAGAACCAATTACATCTTCCACATTTTCAACGTTTTGAAGATATAAATAACAGCACAGATCTTTTTCTGAGCTATGTTAAACTAGAGACTTACTTACTTAAATCCTCACAGCAATATTTTGACTTGACAACACATTTAAGTGCAGTGTTTATATATTTTCCATTCCCTTTTTATTAAGAAGTATTGGAGGTAAGTTACTCAAAACTACAACTTATTTAAACAGGTTTCAAATACCAGAAGATTACATCAATATCACTTACCAGTTATACCACCTTGTTCTGTGTTGAGCTTGTCTTCCCTGAAAGAATTCAAACCGAACATGTAACATCCTAGGTAACAGTGTTTCACCATCTGATTCACATGTTCATAGAACTGGCAGTGATACAAAAGGGCTTTAAGTGCAGGTATTCCAGTCTGAGAAAGGCCGGATTCTTCATCATGTACACAAGGACCCTGAAGACATGAAATTCACAGACATCATTACTTTAAAGAAATGTTTTACACAGAATAAACTGTCAGAAAAGCCCACCCTAAGGCTAATGCTGTGTATGTGTATGTAGACTGGTTTATAGGCTGTAACTAATAAATTCCAAAAATGAAATGCAGATTTTAATGTCAAGTTAAATCGTATTTTACAAAAGCTGTCATGACTCAGCAAAATCAATCAGCTATTTATCTCCTGAGAAGTGTGCTAACAGTTAAGTAGAAACTCATGAAAACCTGTAAATGAGTGGCTTCAAGACAGTAAATGTATCAGTAGACTTTACAATTTTAATGTCTCATTTAATTGTACTTACAGATATCAAGGAATGAAAAAGTTTTCCTTAGGCAAAAAGCACTCTCATACTCAGATAAGACTAAATATCCTGAATAAGTTATCCTGCTCTAAAGTATACTGTCATTATACTGCATCTAGCTATGTCAATCTTCTGTGAGAAAAGATTTCTTTAGAAAACAAGGCATGAACCAAAAAAAATTCTCTTTGAAATTTCAATTATTTCTTTTTACATACTGACATCAGGGAAAACTTCCTAGAGGAGTGGATTTATACCTTAAGATAATGAATTCTGGTCATATTTCAAATAAACAGTTTAAGTTGACTGCCTTTGTTAAATGTTTCTTCAGTGTTTTTTCCATGCTAACACAAAAATCCAAAAGGTTTTACTAAGCTACACATAATCTGGTTTAGACTGACTATAAAAATTAGAAGTGCAAAGAAGGCAGAGGACTCAGAAAAATTCAAACCAATTACATTCAGAAAGGCAGTTTTAGAGGGCATCTTGCAGGAGTTCAAAAATAAACTAGTTAAAATTATAGGAAGAAAAACTTTCAGTGCTAATTAGAAACCTTCTTTGGCAGTTAGGAGAGAGCAGAGCTGGATCAACTGAAAATAAGAAATTTGAAAACACTATTTATCCACAAGAGGCTCTCCCCCAACTCCTTCATTTACACTGAATACAAGTTTATTTCCCAACAAAACTAAACAAAACCCAAAACCAGATGCAGTAGAAGCAGTAAAACTGTTTTGTATTACAAGATAAGTTATCACCAAAATTTAGATGGTTACTCTCATTCTTTTTGGTTTCTGTAATACAGAACCTATTTTCACTATTTGCCTTTTACACCAACTAGTAGACAATGAGATATGACGAGCAGATTGAGGCAGAATGTAGGATTTCAAGTGAACTATTTATGATGAATTATAAAACTCTACCCATACACTGTCAGTAATAGACTTAGACCGTATCGACTACGGCAAGTTCAAACCTAGGAAATACTGACAAATTCAGTCCAAATTTTACTACTCAGGATTGTCTTTGCCACTTTCAAAAGCTGCGCCAGATACTGTATTGTACAAGGGGGCCTGGAGAGAGTTCCTCATCAATTACATCGACAGAGTGCTCTGACTTCAGCAATCTTTATATAACACAGTCTGCTGCACTCTTAGAGTACTTTACACAGGTTTACTTACTCATGACTGAAGAGTGGCATAGGAAATTTTTTAAGTGCCACGGCAACAGGAAATATTATAAAGCAGATCAACTAGACAACAGTAACACTAGAAACATTACCATGAAGATACTGGCCTACAATCTATTTATATTTCCTTTTCCAGTCCTATTTGCCTAAGGGATAAAATGGCAATGTTTTAATTTGGCTATGGCACAGTATTCCTACTATTCACCAAGATCCACTTAATAGACCTCCTTTTCTTCCTGGCATCAAAGGAAACTGACCACTCATCTTACTCAGTGCAAGGGAAAAATGTTACTCTGAAACATAAAACTTGATCCTGGTGGTATCTTACGGTTTTAATTGTTGTTTTTATTTTGAACAGTTTTAATTTACCAGTAACCATAAAGTATGGTATGATAATATCTTTCAGCATGAACACTTATTAAGTGACAAGCAATTCCCATTAAATTGCAGTTCTTAATAAGAACCACGTTGACTCAAAGCTTCTTTTAATTACACTGGAATGCATCCAGAATTGTGCAACTGCATTCAACTTTTGTCACTGTAGTCATTGAAATTTTTAAAAAAAGACTAAAAAGTAACTTTTATTAGAGTCTATACTGACAAGTTACAATGGCTGTTCTTTTGTAACCCCCTACTATTATGAATTTAAGCAATTACTATTTATATTGATAAATTAGAAGTAGTAAGACTGAAACAAGGGCCAGATCAGTAAAATCACTTCCATATCTTCCTTTATGATCACATGTAAAGAAAAGAGGAGACATTCTGTAAAATTCAACTCTGCAAGAAATAGCATAATTGATTTTGGGAGTAGCTGAATCATAGATAACTTATCCTAGAAAAACAGCTGGAATGCTCCAACAGAATGCCTTTCAGCACTAACTTGATCTTTTGCAGAAAGGAACAGATTAAAAATGACATTGTTGCATCTGCAAATTTCTTCAAAAACGCTGTTCCCATATAAGTACAATCTCACATACTGGAAGGAGCAAGACAGACATTAAAAACAGATATCAAGCTCACAAAAATTTTAAAATTTGCAAGCTAAGATCCAAATATCCTGATGAACTAGACTTGCAGAGAGTGAAATAATATGACTGACTCAAGAGCAGAACTGGAAAAGTCTCCAAGGGATCTTATCATTTTGATAAGTATCTGATGAGAGCAGGTAAAGGGAGACAGACTCACTGGTATCCAGTGACAGAAGAAAAGGCATTGAGCAAAAACTAAAATACAGGAAATTCTATTTAAACCCAAGAAAAAAGTTTCTATCTGAGGGTATTGAAACATTAGAACATGTTGCCCAGAGAGACTGTGGAGTCTCCATTCTTGGAGAAACTCAAAATTCAACTGGAAACAGCCCTGAGCAACCCGGTCTAGCTGAGTTTGCTTTGAGCAAGTGGTTGTCGTCAAGAACCATTTAAATTGAACTAAGTGACAAATTGCTTCATTTTTCTTTCAAAATATTTTATAAACATCACATTCACAGAATTTCCTCTTCCTTGTGTCCCTCAAATCAGGTTTTAGCTGCATTCCAAGTGTGGGTAAAATAAATTATCAACTTCTATCCTAAAATATTAACAATATCCTGTGTAAGTAAGCAAGTTTCCTAGGAACCCAAAGACACTACATTCATGAAATGCAACATATATGTAATTTAGTTGTTTTACTGAGCTTGGTGGAAGTTTGAGAAAAGTTTGTCTATTCATTTATTTCTCTTTCCAAAATGTAACCTCAGATATGTAGTTTTTTAGGTTTATATTTTATAGGTACTCTGACACAACTTTTCAATATCAAATGACACTTCTCTGCGACACTATAACTTTTGTCATCAAATGTAACAGTCACTCACTTGCCAAATACAATCTTTCATGTCTTCAGTAGGTATTGGAATCACAAGTAGATTTTGTAGAATAAAAGCAGCCTGAAAGAAATCAAAGCATCAATATTGCCATCTAGCCATCACAGTTCAAAAAACCACGTCAGATTGGATAGTACAGTCTACATACTATTCCACTGCTTTAGATATATGCTGAAATACACAGAATTCTCATGTTAATGTTGAGAAAAAATAATTAGAAGGACATAACTTCAAAGCCCTCAAACTTCACTTTCAAGAGATATCATTAGAGCATGGCACAAGAGCAGGCTGGTATAAAAAAAGACAAGGAAAAGACAGGAGAGAAATCACAAGGGAACAAATTTATGTGCTGATAAAATACTTTCATCACTGTTTCAGTAGAGTCAATCCTACAGGACAAGCATTACAGGTACAGGAAGTACTAGGGGAAAAAAATTCCTGTACAGAAAAACCTCAGTAACTGTTTATGACCACTCACTCTATTGTCTTTATGTTTGGGGGTTTTTAATTACTATAAAATAATTGGGACAATGTGGTGAACACATTGGACAGAGACTTGTTTCAAATATTTTCCTTTATAAATACATGACATGTTTGTTTTTTAAATTTATATTACACACACTTCACATATCTATCTGTACATGGACTGAAATTCCTTTTTTTTATATTTTGTCAATCTTTTGTCAATGACATGGATCTTAAGAGACTATAATTAAGAGACAATAATTTGGAGTTAAATAAAATAACGAAGGACACATTATCAAAGGTATTTTGAGATATAATTTCAAATATCAGTTTGGAAAATAAAATTAGTTAAGCAGTAGAGCTGAGAAAAAACAAGTCACTGAGTGTCAGAGTTTTTACTTCTTATTGATTGGAACAGAAGGAAAACCTTACAACTAGAGCTGTAAAAAAACACAAATAAAGTGTAGAGAGCTTAAATTCATCAATATATAGTTCTATGTGTGGTTCTACCATAATACAGACTTTCAGTTCTCACCAGTAAACCTTAATGCCTAGACAAATTAGATTACTTTATTTTTGCAATGAACAGATATTTACTGCAGATCAGGTGACCAGCTGGTACCAAAGCATTCACAAATGTTACAAAGAAGCTATTAAAATCAGGCTAATTAGTTATGCTTTAGCAACCTATTTATCTAACTGAGTAAGCCTTAGGAGTTTTTATGAATTCACTTATATTGTTTATATCATTTCTGTTTTGAAATAAGTAATCTGTATTTGATCCTTATTATGCAAATCTTAAATAAGCAGCCAAACGTTTATATTAATCAGTTAGTGTTTAACTTACAAAGCAGCAGGTGTTGTGCAGCCTCAGATACTAGATATATACAATCAAAAATACGTTTTTTTTTCTCCATAATCAAAAAGAACTCATCAATATACAACAGCAGAAGGACACAAGAAACATACCTCCCTGCGTACCATGCTACATTCAGATTGATCCAGAAGGATGTTTATCACCGTTCCCCACAGGCCTCCTGAAATATTCTGGCAGCTTTCTGCTAAAGCAATACATCCTATTTCAAGAGATGTAAGAGCTGATCCTATTCCAAGTGCTGTAAATCTGACCTAGTACACATAAGCACAACAGAAAGTGGTATTTCTTACAGTAATTAGCAATACTTTTTTTAATTATTATTAAGTTGTATCAACTGAATCTGGAGCTTAAGGGAATAATTTCAAAAGTAACAACTTTTTTCCTGTATTTCTCTTTCTCTCTACTCATAATCACAACTAAGTGAAAAAACAACATTATTTTTAAGCATTCAAAAATAAGCAAGATAGTCCTCAATATTCTTCATATTTTACCACTTGAAAACAGGTCCATTTTGCAAACTCATATAATTTAATAGATTCCCATTAAATACATTTGCTCTGACTTTTTAGTTCATGTAAACGTTTCTGCTTTGCAGCTATGTTACAGCAATGACAAGGAAAACTGCCTATGAATCATGATAGTGAGTGACTAATGAAAGCATAGAAGACAGAAGATATACGGAAGGATTTCTTAGATGATGTTTATATGGAAACACTCTCCCTACTGTATTATTACTGCTATTTAGGATACAGTCAGTAACATTTTAAATAATTGGAAACAGCAGTTCTACCATTAAATACATTAATGAATTGAAAATTTTCACATGCTTAAGGGTCAAAATAAGGTATGAAGTTAATATTACAGTAACAAACCTCAGGATCTCTATCTACCCATAAAGGAACCAGCCATGCCAGACCTAGATGAGACAGAACTTGTTCTTCACTGTTATCATACGGCAGAGACCAAAGAGATATCCAATCCTGATTAGCAAACAAAAAACAAATTAAGAAATTGTTTTATAAATCTTTCAATCCATGCTAGTGCATTAACAGCGAGCTACCAACTACTACTAAAACACTTTTGCAGAACACTAGCTGCACAGAGGAAGGATAATTTTGTATTTCTCTTTCCATAAGGATTTAACACTAACTCATGTGATTGTAAACAACCGGGTTTTAAAATTTCTTTGAGACAAAAATTACTAGTACAGTCTAAACTGTAACACTGTCATAAACACAGATAATGACTTAGAAACACAAGAAAATAAAACTTATCATTATGCCACTATACATAGTACTCTATAACGATGATACTAAAAAATCAATTTGAGTCCACTCCTTCAGCCACGCATCTATGATCCAAGACTTTGGAGGCTGCTGTCTCCCTTCAGTGTACTTAAAACTCTGTCCCCTCCCAATTTTAATAAACCCTTCCAGTACACAGTATCTTGAAAAAGGAGTAGAGAACTGAAGAAAGAGACACCTGGAATTTGAAGAAGCAGGTATACTGCAATTTCTAGTTACATGCGTGCTTGGTCATAATGAAAGGTTTTCATTTGTGCCTATTACAGGTATTAGTGAGAATGGATTTTAATTCTCTAAAATAACATTTAATTGTTGAATTTGCTTCAATTGCTTCAGGATAAAGGCTACTTTTACTAAACTGATAGAAATCTAGCTCTCAAACACATACATGAACACACAGCACAATATGAATTTTGCTAGTACATAATGATAGCTCCTTTTATCTGGCAATCCTTTTTCCATGTATGTACATATTCTTTCATATATATACATATATATATATACACACAACTGTGAAAGCCCTACACAGATGAATGTTTAACCATGGATTAGAAAGCCTGTTATCTCTGAGGCTGAAGAAATAAAGATGTTATAAATTCTTAAATTTATTCATCCTATAGAAAATCCCAATTCTTCAATTTTTTTATAAAAAGGAAATGATACTGATTCTGAAAGAAAGCCTCTCAAAATCCACAAAATTATTTACCAAACAATTTCAGTATGGGTACAACTAATTTGTCATCTTTTTTGTATACTATATCCTGTATATTTATCTAAGATTATAGACCAAATGAGATCAATGTGGGGTTATTTTTGCCTTTTGTGCTTCTAATTGGAGGGGAAGGAAGAGTAAGCAGTGGTGTGGTTTTAGCAGGACTACTGAGTTGGAGAGTACCATCCCTAAACCACGACAAAGTTATCATTGAACTTCAGCAGTTAAAATCTGTCTGCACAGCCCCCAGCAAGATGAGGACAACAGGAATGCACTCACCTCATCCTTGGCTTGAACCATCATTTCATGAGACAAGTGAAGCAAGCAAAGGACTGTGCTTTTTGTTACTCCTTTTCCCATGAAGGACATGGCATTTCCCCCCCATTCAACATAAAATGATGAGATGACCTAAGAGTGGGGGTACAAGGTCATAACAGCTTTACTGTAAACAGTACACAGAGTACAAACTGTCTTACACGTTAAATCTTAATTTAAACTCATGTAAAGGTGATAGAAATAAAGAAATTCTTACAATTCAGCTAGAAATCTAAGTCATTTGGTCATGTGATGATTTCCTCTACATTTAAACTTCTGAACATCTGTGACTTTTATTTTTTTTACTCAAATGAATAATACAGTCAAGCTTAATAGCAATCTCTAAGTTGAATAGAAACCTGAAAGTTTCTTGTCATGGACTGGAAGTTCATCTATTCTACCCAGGGTTTCTATTGCCATGTCTGGAACCAAAAATAAAATTTCTTTTCAAAATTCAGTGTTCAAGAGAAAGTGTCATTTATATATTTTATTGTGATTTGAATAAATTTATCAGCTTTCTATATCAAATACTAATAAACAGAAATAAAGGTGACTGGATCATAACATAAACTGTCTGACCAAATATGTAATCATGCATATTAAAAGCCATGCTACTTTTAACAAAACATGCCCCAAAATACTTTTTCAAAAATAATAACCTTAGAAGATACACTTCTAGATTTACTTTTCTCCACAAAACATGGTGATTTGAATCGCTGCATTTTTGCTGTTGATATTTCAGTGTCCCAGCCTACAGAAGTTTTTTTAGACCCATTTCCTCCATTCCTCTCCAAAAGAAGCCTACATTTACTTTCATATTTAGGCAAAATAAAACTACCTAATTCTTTTGAACAACAGCTTATGCATCAGAAGTTGATTTCATGCCATAATGTTTATTTTTATTTTTTCCAGTAATAATCTTTCTTTTGCATGACAACACCTATAACCTAACTTTTAATCTAGACTTCAAGTCACAGAGCTCAGCTAATCAAACAGCTCTAAAGCATTTATTTCTTCCTACTCAAGAAATCTTGGCAAGTTAAGACCCCTAAAACACTGTATCTTTTTTTCATCACATATATTGTATTTGAAACATAAACTTCTAAATGTACATTACTGAATATGTGTTAAACAAACAGAGAGTCAGAACTATGCTTTTCCTTTTCAGTTTAAGAAGACTGGGTTTTCAAAACTGGTTGTCTACCACGCCATGGACTTGGCAAACAAACAGAAACATTGAAAATCAGAATGAAATTTTGTCTTTCCAACAACTGCAGCATCTTGAATTACCTCTTTTCTGCTTTCTCTGTTAACAACCTACCTAACAAGCTAATCTTCTCCCAGACCATCTTTAATATGTGGATTTTGCCTGGGGGAAGTTATCTTGGATTTTTCCTCTTTGAGTTTTATTTATTAAAAAGATCACATACATTTTTTATCTTGCTTAAAACTGCAGTCACTTGGTATTACCTCTTAAACGAATGATGAAAGCACATGCAATACAACCAACCTTCACAAGTACAGACACACATCACTCAATCTAGTCTCCATATCATTCTTATTTACTTAGCAGGGAAAAGCATCTTTCCCACAGCTATTGCTAGTGATGACATTCGCTAAAAGTACATCGTAAAAAGCATAGTGTCATTAGTTACACAGTTCTTTACCAGCATTCAACCCAAAAGCTAAGTAAGAACATAAGCTACTCACCTCAAGGAGACCTGTTAAGTATTTCTTACAGATTGTGACAGGTTCAACTGCAGCAGAATAGGTACTCCAGCCTGGAAGTGCAGTAACATGAACCATTCCTTGCAACGTTCTCTCCAGTGAAGGAAGTCCATAAAAATGTGGTGCATCTGTTACCCTTAAGCACTGAAGTAGCTTCAGAGCCAGCTCTGTCCTGAAGGAGCCAGCAAGCTCCAAGCCCTCTCTGGTTTAATTGCAAAAAACAAAAAACAAAACAAAACAAAAACAAAAAAAAAAAATCAAACCCATCAATATGAAGCTGTTACAAAGAACGATTTTGAAAAGGGCCAATGCCTCATTCTTTTTACTGTTAGTCCATGAGGCTCAACATCTCAATTACTTAATTATGCATTATGCAAAAAGTAACATGAAATTAAATTTAACATTTCTAGCTTCATCCAGGTTCTGAAAACACAATATTGCATCTGATTACAACGAAGTTGCTTAACTGAAAAAAAGACAAATGGGATATAACTCATAATTAAGCATGCTAAATAAAGAGCAAGAGATTGAGGACAATGGATGACACGTGAGAAGAGCTGCAAAGCTCAGCAGCCCCACATTCACACAGGATCTAGAATAGTCTAAGCTGGAAGAGACCAACAAGGACTGTCAAGTCCAACTCTTAAATGCATGGCCTGCTACAATCATGTTTCTTCTGATTCAAGAAACAAGTTTAAAATTATTTCCTGCAAAAAACAATATAGAATTAAGTAGATAAAAAATACTGTGAGACACATAACTAGCAGGCATTTCTATAATACACCCCTTTTCCCACTGTCAAAATTTTTAGAACACAACCAAGTGGAAATAATAAAAAGGTAACATCTCGTAAATATTTTCACGAAGTCATATTGTGATACTAAAAAGTCAAATATTATCTTAACCTGCAATTTTAGTAACTCTTAGGATACAGTTGGATGGAGAGATTTAGTGTGGGAAAGGTTTTACGAGAAACTTGAAAAAAAATAAAGTAAACTAATTTGTGTTTTATCAATTGGCAGAAAAAGGTTCGAGCTTCATGCTAAAAGTAGCTGCCCCAAATAGACTAAAATGGAGCTAAATAAAAATAAACATTTATTGCTATTTCAAATATTTCAGTGTTTTACTTTGCTATAAATACATGCTACAAAATCAATGAAGTTAGCATTTGCCCACGCAAATTTGCAGCAGTGAAAAAGAAACAGTCCATCTTCTCCATGCAATCAATTTAATTATACATTTGCTAAGTGACCACTCTTAGCACATTCTCTTTCAAGTTTCCTGGGTAATTTCCTAATTTTACTGCGAACAGGAATATCTAATATTGATTTTCATTTCAAGAGCGTATATTCAATTTTCACAGTTCACAGCAATTGAGCCGTGATGTAAGGATATTCAAATTATGACCAAAACTCAGCAGCAATAAGTGTTATGATGCCCAGTCAGAATGACAGAGGCAGGTGCATTTCCACTGTACCTGTCAGTCACTGCCATGGAACAAACTAACAACGTGTTAAAAAGACAAATGAGTTCTTTATCCAGTCGTTGCCTGACAGCAGCCTGTGTTTCATCCATTTCATCCTGCCCTTGGGATTCTGGTCGCACCAGAAGGCCCATAAGGGATTTTGGCTGCTAAAAGAAAAGGATAAAAATACAATTACATAATGCATTGTTTAAACCTTCTTTTAACACCCTCATTAAAGCCATTTTTCTGTTGAAAACTTGCAAATCACACACATTATAAGTCAGAAATTCCATGATTACTCAACTAAGAAGTAACTGCAAAATGCCATTAAAAAAATCTACTAAATGCCATAAAAGAATCTACTATTAAGGCCTTTAAAATGTCCTGGCATTAAGAAGACAGTGTATTTTGAAGCATGAAAGAAAACTTGAAGTAATAGAGCAATAACCTGCAACAAAGAATAGATCACGAAAAACCAGAAAACACATAGCAACAAAATTAGTTCAGGTTGCATTTTGGACATCTCAGATGCCTGAAAGACTTTGTATCAAATGAGTTTAAGGTTTTATATTAATGTATTGAATAGGCCATACTTCAAAAATCTTACAGGCTTCCCAGGTAGCAATATAAATTGAAGTACCTATAGTCTATAAGTAATTGAAATAAAGTCTACTAGCATTTCCCTAAATTCTTAGACTGTATTTGCAAATGGGAAAATGCAGACTGTATTTACATCCTTTGCGAGACAAAGGATGCTCTTGCATGCTATGCAGGTTATACATTTGTAGCTGTGTAGCTAAGCACACCCTCATGCAGCTCTGCAGGTATGCACACATGTGCAAGTACAGTTATATGACCAATCACATCATGTAAGTATATACAACAACCCCATTCTTACATTTTTAAGCAATGATTTCAAGAACCACTTTAGATGGTCTGACTGCAGATTTGATTTCTGCTCTGTAAGCAATTTGTTTAAAAATCTTAGGACATCTACCAAAAGCTTTTCATCCTCCACAGAAGCTGGAAGCACTTGTAGGAACCTGCAATACAAATAAAAGCTTTCATACTTGCAGCACTTTAAAAAAAGCATTCAAAATCTCAGGCTAATAGGACTGGAGTCACCTGCAAATGTTAAATTATATGGAGTAAATATGTATATTACACATACTCACATATAGCAAATATGCTATTGTATAAATTATTATACATGTAATATGTATATTTTTAATACACTTGCATATGGTAAACATGGAATTCTCTTTAGTAAAATGTAGAGAAATCTGAGCAGGGTCACAGACAGGAAATAATAATTTATTAAATTCTAGTATTTTATAATAATAGCAAAGCTTACTTATGCATTTCAAACAGCTCTTATTTTAAACACAGAATTTTAAATAATTGATGGTTTTGTGTGTAAATGGCAAGATCACATAATCTTTGAGATTGGAAGGGACTTGCAGGGGTCATCTGGTCTTGCAGCTTTGCTTATGAAGGGACACATGCAGCTGGTTGCTCAGGACTGTGCCAGGAAGCTTTTGAGTAACTCCAAGGAAAGACATGCTACAGCCTCTCTGGGCAACCTGTGCCTGTGTTTGGTCATCTTCACAGTAAAAAAAGCTTCCTGACGTTCACAGGGATCCTTCTGTGTTTCAGTTTGTGGCCATTGATCCTCTCACTGGACACCACTGGGAAGAGCCTGGCCTCACCTTGTCTTCTGGTACTCGTACACACTAATAAGATCCTCACTCTGAGCCTTCTTTCCTCCACATTTATCAATCCCAGCTCTCTCGTCCTTTACTCAAAGGAAAGGTATTCCAGTCTTTCCATTCTTTATAAATACATTTCAGTCTTTTGTCATCTTTGTGGTGCTTCACTAGATTCTCTCCAATATGTGTGCTCCACATGCTTCTCTCTTATACTGGCAAGTCCAAAACTGGACCCAGAGCTCCAGACCAGTGCTGAATAGAAGGGAAGGATCACCTGCCTCAACTTGCTCCCAACACTTCTCCTAAAGCAGCCCAGGATAACATCTGCCTCTTTAACTGCAAGGACAATTTGCTGGTTCACTTCCACCTTGGTGTCCCACCAGGATCCCCTGGTTCTTTTCTGCAAAGTTGCTTTCCAGCCTGGTTCACCCCAGAGGCTTGGGCCTGCTCCTCCCCAGCTGCAGGACTCTGCACTTCCCCTTGTTCAACTGCCTAAGGTTCCTGTCAGCTCAGATATACGTATATAGATGTATGTATATATATGTATATATGTACATATATAATATATAGATGTATGTGTGCGTATATAAATGCGTATATATATATATATATCTATATGTATCAGATTCAGAGATGCATTGACAATCAATTCCCTAAATTTAAAATACAAAAAGTTAGAAATGTTACCATTTTAACATAACAATCTTTAATGGATTCTTGTAGTCAATATGCTTACCTGTCCATTGCTTTCTGCCAAACAAAGCTTTTCAAAGTGGTTCCACAAGGCCCAGAACTGCATTTTAATGCAAGTTTGTCATTCAGGACATAGAAGCTAAGCCTAATGAGAGCAGTTCTAACATCCCTGTGGGATGCAGCCTGAATGATCAAACTAAGACAGTCCTGAAGTCCATAGTTAGTGTGAGTTATTTTCAAAATAAAAATGTCTTCTGAGGTAAGTTTTAGAGAGTCTAAAAATCTGAAAAGGCATAGAGAAAAAATTATTAACAGTCAGTATCTTTACAAACTGTTTCAGAGTGTTGACTTCTTCCCCTTCCTGCTTAATTGAGAAGATAAAACAGAAATTGCCTTAGAATGTTATTTCTGTTAGCCAATTCTCTCTTCACTAAACCTTCAAAAAAACCAAACAAAAAACCTAAACAAAACTAAAAACATGTAAATCATGAGGTGTTTTGAGTTCTTTGGAAAAACCATACCTAAATACTAAGTCTTAGTATTACCATTAAGAAGAATATTTATTTGAAATTTAGACCTTCAAGAAAACCAAGAAAAAGTCATGCAACTTTATAGCTGGGGTTTACATAGTGGGAAAAAAGAGTCAGTTCCCTAAGAAACCACAATGGTAATAAAGAAAAACAGCCACAGAGACCATTTAAAATTGTTTGGAATTAGCCTGACCATCAATAAAAGTTAGATCAAGCTCTAGACTTCATGTACAGATGTAGTTTAGGTAAAAAAAAAAAAAAAAAGCTGTGACAACATGCTTTCATCCTCTTGGGATGTGATCCCTTATGTTTAAATGACAGCATTCTCAAACAAGTAACAGCTTCAACTGTTTGAAGCTGAAAACCTATTTAAACTTCATGAAACACTAATTTAATTGAGATATATTGGGATTTAAAATGGAAGATAAAATGGCTCACGTTTCTGCTTCCTTCTCATAATTTATCAGCTGCAGTAGGTTTTCAATCCCATGGTACCATGACAGATTCCAAGCTGTTTTAAGCATATCTGACACAGGTTTCATAGCCAAGCACTCAGAAGACAATGGCACCACAACAGTATTAGGGCTAACTACGTGATGAGCACTGATCCTGACTGGGAGATGATACCTAAAAATACACAAATAACAATAACAATTTTTGAAAGTGGTTGGTGAGAGTTTTTTTGTTTGCTCATTTTAAAACTAAAAGCTCTATTACAACCAGCTTGTTAGTCTGCAAATAAAGTTCTCGAAACTCTTTTTCAGAGAACAATGACATGGGGAAAACTATTTAAAAATGCTGATTTTATCATAAAAATGCTTTGATCAAAGTTTCCCTCCATTCTGCCACATCCATACTTCAGGAAGGACAGTAAATGGAAATCAGCAGTTAACTGTAAAACAACCAAACCAACGAACCAAGGAGCCAGCACCCACACATACCTTCTAACAACAGCAACAGGTAGACTGAAGGCAGGTACCTCAGTATTATCACTGGATATGCAATCAGCCCTGCAAGAGATTAAGTCATAGTTACTACCTTCCATTTTAAGATTTGACTTTCTCCTAATGCTACACACATTATCTTCTTATTACTTGGCTATAGATGCATTTCTCACATAATAAACAATGTGTTTTCATGATTATGCAATATTAAGATATTTCTTAAATCACACACATATGGAATACTTATTGCAGACACACTGTACATTAAAAACCTTGAATACTTGTTTCCATTTTTCTGTTAGAGAAAAAACATACACTATAAGTGTTTTCAGTATATTTCATGTGCGTGAATTCTAAAAACCTATTTTTTCATGCATATGCAGCTTTTAAATAATAAAATATCACAAGTTGAGGTCAGTTACTTGAAAGACAACTGCTACACTTAAAAGCCAACATAAACAGAAGAATTCTAATTAAGTTAAAAAACCATGCCTACAGCTAGCTATTTGATTTGTGTAGTTTCTATTCATGGAAAAGATGGATTACAGACCAATCAAGGTTTTTTGAAAAAAAAAACCTTAAAATTAATACCAAGGTATTCATAGTGCAAAAATATGCCATGTAGGCCTCCAGAGTATGTAACTCAATTATTGAAACAATCTGGACTACAAATATGCAATTTTGGATCTATAAAAGTTTGGGGCATAACTTGTCTGGAGATATAAAAAAAATTATTTTGTAGATTTATTAAAAATTATTATACATAAAATACATAAAAAATAATTCTTAATTTATTAAAACCTTAAAATTTGTCTAAGAATATGCTATTAAATAAGTGGATTTTCATACCATGTTTCTGTTCTTGCTACTTCATCAAACAACAGAAGACAAAGCAATACTGTAGTTTCAGTTAAAACAGCACGATCACTTCGGAGTATCAGGGAAACTGAATAAAATAAAGAGATTTAAAAATGTGTTAGAAAAAACTGATACCTAATAATGCATAGAAGGATACTAGTTAAAAGCAACTGCTTTCCACAGTTTCCTGCCAACATCTTCAACACACGCCCAACATGGGAAGACTAGCACACAGTGATTTATCTTTTAAATATCAGAATATGACATCATGAAATGATCCAAAGTTCTGGAGAAGATATTTGCTTAAACATCTAACCATCTTTTGACAGGAGTATTACAGTGGAAATACAATTCTCACCTCTGAATAGCAAAAGTAGCAAGGAAGGTTGCTGTGCCAGGGACAGGCGAACAACTGGGTCAGCACACACAATTTTGCGTAGGAGTGCCAGACATGGCACCACTATGGATTCTGTAAGCTGCAGGAACAGAGAAAAAGATTAAATAAATAAAACTATCAGTGTAATTCGTTATGACGCACTTAACACAGACTGTCACACTATTAAGCAATATCATCATTTCTAAAAGAGAAGTCTACAACTTCCTTAGACAAGCACATTTCAGCCAGATGACAACTGAATACTCATTAAAAAAATTATTTACTTGTTCTTATTTACATTTTATTATTAATTGCTGGATATTCTATTGGTCTCTGGCTTCATAACAGAATTATAACATTTGCTTTCAAATTTTACAGTTTTAGGAAGGACATATGTAAGCTGAAGGATTTAAAAAAACCACCAAATATTGACAACCATCTAAATTTATTGATTTTTTAAAAATCTAAATAGTTTATTATATTACAATAATTTTCTGGGTCCCAATGTTTCAGAACATGAGAATAGAAAGAGTTTGCTAAAAGTTAAAGTATCAGTGAATGGCAAAAAATACAACCAAAGTCACAACTCCTAAGAAGAGAATATTTCTTTCACAGTATCATTACTTTGCCTGTGAGTTTCTGACTTTAAAATTTGTAAACAGCATCAACAAATACATTTTAGTTTCATATCATATGAATAAAAGCCCTACTTATTTAGTATGAAAAGAATCTTTTGCATTTATATACAAAGCTTTATTTAGAGGCTGATTTTTACTTCCATTATTTCTTTTATTTTCTTTTCTCAGTAGCCATTTTTCTAAGAACATGGAAGACTTTTTGTTCATTTTTCTTTGCTATTGATTTTATGATGAAATATAAAAAAGTCATTCAAGGGAGAACTGAGAATCTGGACTAGATTCCCTCAGGATAGAGTCCTAATGTCACAGGCCCCAGAGAGATGTTGCCTGAGCCTTCCCAAGATTAAGCTAAACTTTATAAAGGGCTAAAAATATTATTTTAAAGTTCATCCTAGACTCTTACTTGACTATGAAGGATCTGCTTAGGGCAATATATTCTTCATGCTTGTCCTTCTGTATTATTGAGGAATATCTACTCACTACCCAAACCAAACCAACAGCTGCATTACTTTCTCTCTAAAGAAGACAAGATACTATAAAAACAACATTAAAAAAACCCCATGTTTAAAAACCTGAGGAACCTAATATTTCAATTTCTTAAACTGTATTAGAACAGTTTACTGAAGTAATTCTGTACAAGCTATCATAAATTGGACAAGACATTCTTTAATGCTATAGAGATAAAATAATCTTAGATACTGACAATCTGGGGGAAAAAATTGCCATTACTGAAGAATGTAATTTTCATTAGTTTGACAAAAAAAAATTCTACTAAGTATCAAGCAGTTCTTTTTTCTTGTACACTTCTGGGGGAAAAAAGTCCTTACTGCATAAAAATTCTCACAGTTTCTTAAATTAACTCAAGGTTTGGACAGCTGGAATGCAGCAACAATACTATATGAGAAAGCAAAAAAACTTTATCCACTGCACTGAGCACCTTCTAGCCTAAATATGGTTGCATGAAATGATTTCAAAGAATGAATTCCAGAAAAAAATCAAGCGTCAGACTACCCATATTACAAAAACAGAAAGCTCCATCATCTACAACAAGAGACCCTCCCTAGTGATCTTCTATTGGTCATAAAAATACCTATACCCAAAATTCAATCTGACACATTTACAGTACAATACATGTCATACAATTACACCTTATTTTTAATTATAATTTGCTTCAGAATTTAAGTTTAGGGACTATTACACGTAACATAACATTTTTTATTGAGGTTGTTAAAATGTTTCTTGTTCCCTACTGAGAAAGCTTTCAGGGAAGTTTTGGTACATTACAGAACCTCACTCTACACAATTCTCTGGCTAACTCTTCTCACAGGTAGGTAAACCAACCTTCAGTCATTAAGAGAATCTCAGCCTTATTGAAACTAGAACAAAATATATATTGCAATTATTATTGTTATTAAACATTTGTATTCAGTGCAGCATTAATGCACAAAGACCAGTGTTGTGGGTGCAGAAAAAAGCAGACTCTATCAGACTGTCATGCTGTGCAATGCTTGCAGAAGAAGGTATAACAATACTTTTTACCTTGCCATCCACATGTACACACTCATTAAGGAAGGCCAATATCTTTTCTACCACACCCAACTTTTTCACAATGCCATGCATTTTGGTATCTGTAGGAAAAGCAAAAGATGGTAAGGACAACTGGTTCTTCACAAATTTAATATTAAACAATATTAATATTAAACATTGTGTAAGATTACAAACTCTTGCTGGCTAGAATAAGTTTCTAATATTGCCAATCAATCAACAGTAGTACAGATCTCTAGCAAGGCAAGCCTCCTTGAAGTATCTTTATCTGACTATAGTAGCCTCTTGAACACTAGATTCTTAAATTCGTTACATAAATTCCCTCAAGAATTTTACGCTGAAGAATTACAGTAATCCCAGTGCAACTCAATTTTAGTCAAACAAGTGTGTCACTTCTAATATTTTAAAAGATTTTAACAGTTTAATATGGAATTGAAAGTAGTATTTACTTAATCACCACAAGGGTATTTTCCACTGCTATCACCCTTAAGAGTACCTGGTTTAAGAATATTCGACAACATAAACAACAAAAAGGTATGTCATTTGAATTGGTTGGGTTGGTTGGTTTGTGTTTTAATAACTAAAAAGTGATCCTTCATATGAAATTTGTCCTGATAAAACCGCATGTTTTTCCTTCACAATGTCATCCTATGCTTTGTTTAAATTTTGAAACATCTGAAAAGTTTTGCAGCCATAACTAAATGTATTTTATGAAAAAGTAGATACACTTTCTCATTTGTGTGGTAATTTTTCTGACAGCAATACTAACACTATTGCTAATGTAATACTAAGATTTCACCTTCCCATGGCAAAGAACTTATGTTCTCTCATTAAAGTTCAAATTCGTTGAAGAAAACCTTATTGAATCAGAGTTTGAGTATACAGAGTAAAACATCAAGGTTTGAAACTCTACAGTTATGCACCAAGTGAAATAATGCTCTAAAATTGCTTACTTGCATTATAATTCAATCACTTCTCCTTTTCACCAAAATTCATAAAATATAAATAAAAAAGAGTATCCTTAGCACAAGCATACAGACAACCTAGTAAAACTTCCAGCTCACAAATGACCAGCACATGAATACAAATTTTCTCATGAATTTCACCTTCTAAAATGACGACCAGCTGCTCAGCTGCAGACTTCCGTAAAACCAGGTCAACAGCATCAGAAGTCAAGATATCGTACAGCTTTTCAACAGTTTCTGCCTAAAAGTAAAACAATATTATATTTGCATCCAGTATGATATCATAAAACAAGCTAACCAGCCAAATTTCCTACACAGGAAGTAGAAAACAAAAGTATCTTAAATTGTTATTAGAATGTATTTGATTAGAGCCCACATATGTGTAAGAGGAATGGACTGGGTTATAATCTTTTTGCAAATCTCTAATAACATCTGTGGAATATGAAAATCAAACAGTTTCTAGTGCATCATAGCATTAGAGTTGTAACAGAGAGTGCTTAATTTATGCAGGACTACAGAAATCTTAACTATACAGAAATACTAGAACATACTTTTAGCTCTGTAAAGGGGACTGACTTTTTAATGATAATAGGGTCAAGCATCTAAGCATCTGCTTATCATATTGTTAATCTGAAAGTATTGAGGGGAAGGAAGAAAGGAGAATGGAGGGGAGATGAGAAAACAGAAAGAAAAAAAGAGACGTATTCATTCCCTTGAGTCATACACTCATGATTTGCTTTACACTTTGCAACAGCAGCAATATTAAGTAAACACAAGTTTAAGTTTGCAATCTGCTTTAATACATTTCATATTAAAAATTATTTGTGCATGATTTAGTAAAAATTGTTTTAGTGGGGAAAAAAATACATGAGAAAAAAAATCAGACTCTATCCACGCAGAATGAAATTGTTACGAACAGAGCAGGCCTGTGTTCCCTGCATGCAAATCTTTTCTGCAGAGAAGAAAAGAAAAACAGGAAAGATTTTTTCTTAGTGTTGCAAATGCTAGCATAAGAACTTCTGTTTCAGTGCATACAGAACAAATACATCAACAGATTTGTTTTTATGAAGCAACGCAATTTGTATGAAATATTGCAGCCTTCTGAAACTGGAAACTTCAGAGACTGGACAGGTAGAAGAGCAAAATTTAGACAGAATTTACTAACCTTAATTATTGAGCTCATTTTATCATCCAGTTTTAGATCCATAGCTCCTTCTAGAATAAATAAGTTTGAAATGCTGGAAACGACATTACCATCCAGACACGGGCGTTTCAGGTTTGCCCCTTCTTCATTCAGAAGATGGAATGCTAAATGTTTAGCTGCTACAGAACGAACCCTAAAGGAACAAATATTTAAAATAAATATATAAAGCCCTGATGCTGAAAAATTGCAGCAGTACAGTTAGAAGTGAATTAGTTTATAATATGGGGTGCAAGTACAACACTCAGCATTGATTAATCAACCTTTTAAATCCAGACGCAGCATAACATTTAGGAGAAGACATTACCATCACCAACATGAGAAGATGTGCTGAAACACCAGCAATAAATACTTACAGCTGCTTTTTGGAGAAGAGAAGGCGCAGAGCAGCCTGCAGTCTGGGAGCTCTTGGGAGAATGCCCTCTCCTTTGTCTGAGGTTGTTTCACTCAAAGAGAGGATGCATTTACCTAAAGTATCTTTTGTGTCAGCATAACCCTAAGAGAAACAAACAACCAACAGAAATCTCCAAAATTATAAAAATCCACTTACTACCTCAGCAAATTAGACAAGGTAATTAATTCTATTTTAGAGGTTAAGGGAGGGTGTGGAAGGACCAACATAAAAAACAAAAAAACAACTATGCAGTTATTTTTAAGAAAACATTCAAATTCTGCAGATAAGCATTCCTCTGTGAAAATAATTTTAAAAATTAATAAAAGATTCTGTATATAAATAAAAGTAAAGATTTCTTTACATGACCCAGAGGTGTTTTGACCCAAAGATTCATCCTTCAATCTGTTAATATGATTCTGCTCTGTAAGGCCAGTTTCCATTTCAATAAATAAAGCCTAGTTCCTACAAGAATATTATTTTAAAACATTAAATTCTACCTATTTACAGATCTTCATCACAGCATTTTAGCACACAGACAAAAGGGAATCAGTTACGTCAAGTAATGATACTGCAAACATTTTAAAAGTAGAGCAAAATACAATGTATTTTCCATGCATCAAGTAAACAGAGCTCTGGTATACCCTACTTTGGTATCTATTGTACGAAGCCACTATAGGATACAGAATGAAGGGAAAATCTACTCATAAAAATTTCTCACATGTTTAACCTATAACTTATATTAAATCCCCAACTATTTAATTTTGAATGGCAATCATATGCAAGATATATATGCAAGTAACACAAAAACGCTCTAATGACTGGTTGAGAAAGCTCTGAAATAAACCTGCTATCTCTTTCAAGTTCTCAATGTATTTCCTCTACATATTTTTCTTCCTGAGCCATCTATTTCATGGCCCATCTTATTTGCAATTTCTCCCCATTTTTGCCTTGATTTTTGTGTAACTTGCATACAGAGTAAAGTTATATAAGCTGTTTTTTCAACTTACACAATACTGAGGTGCAGGCAATTAATGAACACATAGCTGGGGAGCTGTAAGTTGGTATAATTATAGAGAGTGATATTTTTTGGAGAAAATGAAGACAAAACGTATACTTTGATTTATTTGCTAAGAGATATACAAGGCAAAAAAAAACAGATACCAGGTAAATGCAGCAAAATATCTATCTGGAAGACTGTGGGCAGACCACAAAAAGGAAATTTCAAGTACTAGTAAAAAACAGTAAAGAATCCAGATGGAACAATTAGGCTGAAAATCTGACTGAGAAAGGTAAAAGTTCCACTTAGATCAAGCTGACAGTAAAAATAATGACAATTAAATTTGTACATTGTTGGAAACATGAAGACTAAGGCTTAAGGAATACTTCTATAATATTGGAAGCAAATCCAGCAAAAAACAAACATCTAAATATACTAAAAATATAGGTTACATTGACAGCTATTTTTTGAGTGTGCATTGATCAGAAAACTACCATCATGGAGGAGCTACAGTTTTCAAATTTAAGACATGGGGGGACATCCTAGTAATTATTAATTAATTTTAAAACGCATGAATGCTTAATCTGTACTTGTAATATCCCCTCCTATCTTCAAACCTTTTAAGCCCCAGTCAGTACTGGCTCATTTGTACTACAATATTTCAAATTTCATGCACAAGTAATACCAGTCTAAAATGTGTCTACAAATTCAATACACTGATATCGGGATATTTTACTGATATTGGGACCCCTATAATAAACATTTCTCCATTTGACATCTGATAGAATAAGTCTGTAGGTTACTGCTAATCTGTTTTCCATCTGCTACTTCTCTCTGTTATTTAACCTGATATACACGATTGCATACATCGAATTCACTTTAAAGCACTTAGAAGCACCTGTAAAACAGGAATGACAGGACAGAGGGCCTCAATAAACTTGTTCCAAGTCAATACTTCCATCATTAACCGTCCTTGCAACAGATGTATCAGAATGGCCTTGGCTGTAGAGTTCACCTGCTCAAGAACAAAAAAAACCAAACCACAAATGTAACACCCATGTGTCTAAGTCAGTGTGTCAGTCCTGTGAATTTGAAATGTTATACAAAAGTCTCAAAAGACAAAATATTGTTACTGCAGAATGCTACATTTAAAGTGTCAGTTACACTAAATATTAAGTTGTTAGAAAAGCCTCCAAGAGAAAACACACCAATAGCTCTGCCTGAACAGCAGTCAATCATTTTCTCCTTCGAACTCTCATCTGTCTTTTCTGAAGTAAAATAAATCATTACTTAAACTTCTACACCTATTGCTCCCTCTATCCTGCAGGTAAAAGAATTTGTTTCTTTCCTGATCTTGCCTTTCTGGGGCATTTTATTTCCAGTCTACGATATGCTTCTGAGAATATAGAAAGACAAGAGACTTAAAGCCTGTTATGTGGCCATTTCACTTTCCTGAGGCAGAGTCAGACTAAGAAGGCTACCAAATATTTCAAACTGTATCATAATTCATCTGATGGTCTCTATCAAAACCAAAAAAGCTATATGATACAGCATTAAATGTAAACTTACACTGCATTAAATGTATCCAGTATAGAATCTACATAATAGGCAATATTGGAGTATCTATAAACTAAAATTATTACTGCAGTGGGAACATAGGAAAAAAGCCCAGCTTATCAGAATTAACTCTTTCTTACACAGTGTAAAAACACCTACCTTCAGCAGCTAAAACCCTGCATTTTATTCCACAGCTAAAAATCCTCTCACCCCAGAAAACAAGGACAGCCTTTAATAATATCATTCTAGTCTATCTTTAGAGAAAGACTGTCTTCATAAAATCATATGGCCAATATCAAGCCTAACCTTGAAATACAAGGTTCTCCTCGATTTTTTTCTCATTGTAACATGCCTAAAAGATTGAACTGATGCTTTATGAAAGCTAAGCAGTAGTTACATGGCAAGAAGTAAAATAAATTAAAAAATACTTGGATATGATGTTCATTATCTATTTTGTTGGAAGCATAATAAAAATGCATTATAAGGTAGAGAACAAAATGTGACAAATTTGTAAATAGGCACTATCTGATTTTTTAAATTCAGCATCAATTGAAATCTATGTCTTTTGCTTGACCAATCACTAATAACGAAAACTGTCAGTCTTTTTAATAACATATCCAATGGAGTAACCAAAATAAATGCTTTCCTTGCAAAAGATAAATTACATACAAAGTATAAACAGATAGCACATTCTCAAAGATATTTTTACTTCTCTCTTTAAAATGCTCAGATCTAAAAAAAAAATGAAAACTTCTAAATAGAACTGTGCATAACACTAAATTTAAAAAAAAATCTCATTCCAGAATGGAAGCTAAAATATATAAATAATTTGTTAGTCAATGTTCTGACTGTAGGGATGTTATAAATGAGCTATAAAGGAGTTGTTATGAAGAACATAAGTAACTTTATCCTTCTCTCACAACTCCCTACTTACCTCTACAGTCTAGCAAATAGTGGACATATGTTAAGCAGTCATGCACATAAATGGAAATTTGGTCCTGTTCTATAACATTATAAAACACTTCTATAAAACTCAGAAAACTATATTTAAATACAGATGCTTCTAGTGGTGAAATACAATTTTACAGCAAAGTCTTGGAGATTTAAAGTGTCTTTTTGTTCCTCAACCATTTCAGAGGTTACACCACTTTTAAAAAGACTTGAGACTTAAAAGCTCATGTTTCCCATAAATGTGAAGTACCATACATACTTTTTCCTCATACACACATTTTACTGGGGCTGAATATACTACAAGAAAAAAAGTAAAAAACATAGCTTATTTAATTTTTCATCAATCTTTATTACAGCTAATAGCATCCTATGCACAAAATATTATCTTGTCTCTGAACTCTTTGTGAAAAAAAAAAGCTTCCACTCACTACAACCTTACTATTTGCATAGCTTTTCTGTATGCAAGAAACCATATTTAGTCAAAACTTCAGGTAAACATTAGACTGCTATGGAGAATATCAACACCTACTCTGCATGCACACTAACTTAGAGATGCAGCTCATAAACACAGTACCTCATTCTTATCCTCCTGAAGGCCGAATGTACAGATTTCATACAACACTTTAGGGTGTAGAAGAAAATGTACTCCCTGGCAGATTGAAGGCTTGGGCTTCGCAATATTGTGAATACCTAAACAGTCCTTCAGTAAAAATAAAGTCGGTTAGTTTAAAAATTCAAGACAGTCTCCACAACCACATCTTGTTTTATAGACAGCCTGAAGTTGTCATGCAGTAAAAGATTTTCTCTACGCACTTTGTAAGACTACTTCTGAAAGCTAAACATGACAGCTCTGGAAGAAACACAACCTGTTTGGATCACTGATTGAAATTTCCTGTTACTACACAGGACTGAGAAATAGAAAATCATTGTGGTTTTACACGAGTGGATTGTGCTATAAGCACACTAGGTACAGATTATGTCCCTGATAGAAAATAAAAGTGTCAATCAAGTATTATATCAAAATACAAAAATTATTTTTATTTTGGGAGCCAATATAACTGAATACCTAAAATGAACTGGTAAATACGATACTGCCATTCCCAGCATAGGGTACCAGCCATACTTCTAGGAAGTTTGTGCTCTTTATCCCTCGGGCTATCATTACAAAAAACTAAGGCCGTGACAAAATACTCATGTAAAAAAAACCAAGACACACACAACATGGCTCCAAAACAGGGCAAAAACTCCAAAGAAACAAAACAACAAACAACATTAGGAGTATATAAAAGGATTTACATGGTCTTTACATATTACTTTTTAGTGCAGTACCTGAAGTCTAACCTAACAAGTAGATTTGATACCAAGAATGTAACAGCAATCTGCAAGCCCAGGCCTACACTGGTTTTTCAGCATATAACACAGTAAACAGAATTTGTATTAAAAATGCTTCTAATGACAAAACCATATAACATGCATTATTGAGTGCAACATCGAGAGTGTTAAGTGAGCATCCATTCAAACCTTAACCACTTGCAAACAGCAGTGATAGGCTTCAGCTTTTATATTCAACAAAGGATAAGACAATAGACGGAGAAGCAACTTCTGACCCTCCGCCTGAAGCAATGAGCTGGCCTCGGCAGACTTCCAACTAAAAATTAAAAAAATAGTTAATTTAACTAATTTATTTTACAGTACCTAAAGATGCCTAGAAAAATTTTCTTGTTAGATTTCAGGATAAGCTCTGAAAAATACTTTCTGCAATAGTATACATTCTGAAAAACAGTAAAAAGTTCAGAGATCACAACATATTTGCCAAAACCATAGTATCAATCTTTGTGTTTGTACATGTTTATTTTTTTAAACATGTAGGTAATCAAAGACTATGGTTTTTCAGAACTCTCTCATGAAAATTAAGAGCCTGACAAACACAGATGCTCATCTGAAAACACAAAATTCTATTGAGAGTCAGTAGACACCTTTGATCATACGTATGAGGATTAAAAACACCTGTATTAGGATTTTTTCATTATCGACCTTAAAGTTCATCTCACTATCATGAAGTGATTGATGCTAGTTAAAAAATTGAATTTCCTATTACCTGAAATGGTAACCAAACAAGAAGTAATTCTAAAAGTATTAGGACACTGATAAACCTTTCATAATTTAAAATCACTTACTGGACAGCTCTTAAATGCAATCTCCTTTGAAAAAAATCCCTAAAGTCAAGTTCTGAATCAGTATAAAATTAAATTTTTGTTGTTCAAGAACTTTTCCAGGCACCACAAGGTAATTTATTCTCTAACTAGAGACATGGAAAAATCGAAAAAGCAATAAAAATGTGCTGTTTAATAAATGAGATGCCATATTGTAATATAAAGCATCTACAATAAAGTAAGCCCTTTAGGATTTCTGAAAGTAAAATAGAAGTAAGTTACACAAATATACTCAGGGTGAAGGATTTTCAAGAAGTCTGAAAGACAAGCCAAAGTGTTTAAGACTGTTTCCTTATAAATCACATACTTTACGTACAAAATCATAAAAGCTTGTACATAGAATATAACACTAAGTTTTTAGCACCTGAAATTTAGTTTTCAAGAAATCCACCACAGAATGGCACAAATTAGTTAGAAGAGACTGTTCAATGGCTAAAAGAAAATAATTGTTCCTACAGGGAATAAAGAAGTGAGTTCCTATTTGAGAAACCTTATCCACAAAAGAAAAAAAATCATGCTTCCCAAGCAGAGTTTTAAATAGCAATGTACTCACATATTTGAGCATATGTGAATGCATTCTTGAAGCAAGGGAAAGTGTAGGTGGAAGGGTAGACTACTCAAAGCCTGATCTGCCAATTCTAGTAATTCAGAAAGATTCTTGTTCCCCTGTGAAGTAAAATGAAGAGAAAGGAAGAAAGTAATAAAATTAGTAAAATTAAAGGTATCCAAAATTACTGCATAATCTTTCTGAATTTATCAGAATTAAATACTAAGTATTTAATTAATACTTAAATTAATTTAATTAATTAATATAAGGTTTTTGTTCAGTCTTTCACAGAGAAGTTCATAATTAAATAATTCAATATATTTCAACAAAAAAAATTTAGAACCTATTTTGGCTGAGTCTAAATAAACTTCTACTAAACTCAGTAGGAGTAATGTATGTCTAACATTTCACAACATGAACACTGTAATACTATTGAAATTACTATTTTTTTATCAATATGCATTTTATGGGGAAGGAGTATAATAAAAGTTTTAACTATTAAACTTTTAACATATCACTATTAAAGAGCAAGTTAGATTTTTTAAATTTAAGTACATATGTCTTCATCATATTTGGTTACCAAATATATTAAACATGAGCCATTTAAATTTGATGGTGTTAACTTCATTGCAAAGAGCATTTTATGAGCAAAGCATTGCTTCTATTAACTTCAGAACCTGCCCAGACAAAGGATAGATTAACTCTGATTTAAGACAGCACTGTATTTATATTCTGTATGTTATTCATTTATATTAGTATCAATGGAAGCAGTATTGTGCAAAATCGCTTATCCATGTGGATAATGGAGAAGAGTATTTCAGTACTGTGCTAGAATCTCTTAATTAATAAAGCAGTTGTCTTTATAAAATCTCAAAAGTCTCAGCCAGTCTAGTAGTTGTTTATTAAAGCTGCAATTCCCAAAGTACTTGGGATTAAAAATTTACTGAACGTTTTATTTAACTCCTGGACAACACACATACACCCACACTACATATTTTAATATATATAAAATAAATACGTTATTATATAAATATATAAATATGTATTATATAAATATATATATTTATATACATATATATATTTGTATAAATAAGCAAAGTATTTGCTGCTGCTTCTTTCTTTGCCCATAAGAGGTCCTGTGCCTTCCTCCAGTTTCCAATTGTTTATTTCTTTGTTTTTACTTCAGATAAGATTTTTTACCAACATCATGACTAATATTAATGAAAGAAAATATAAATTACACCTTGCAGCATACACAATACTCATATTTGGGGATCTTCCTCTGTCTGCTATGCTAGACTTTAATTTTCTACCAGAGAGAAAACAAAGTAAAGAAAGAAAATTCCCTACAGGAAATATTTTATATAATAAAAGTTTCACACCTCCTTATGAACTTCAACCATAAAGCTACAAGTGCATTCAATCGAATATGCAGCTTCTGAAACTTGCTTATAAATACTGTAGTTCTCAGTACTCATTTGCTCCAGATAGGCTGCAACAGATTCATGCATGCTTGGATACTCCAAGGAGAATGACATATCCAGTGAGAGAAGGAACAAAGCATTCAGCAAACTCTTTTGTGTAACTTTACTCGCCTTTGAAAAAGAAAGCAACTGTCAGAATAACAGCCCGAAAATACAAGTAAAACCAACAACGGCATTTGCAGTCATTCAACAGGTACAATCACTATTGCTGCTACTTAAAATTTAGAGAAACACATTTCATTAAATGATTTTTATATGAAGAATTATTTTTTCTTCATTAAAAGTGATAGGTAATTAAATGTCACTCCTAATACCAGATCTGCCACCAGCCACAAAAGTTGAGTATGATGCAGGCACGGCACACTGCTGGCCAGAGACAATTCACTGTCTGACCACGAGATGGCAGAGAATACACAAACCACAATTATTACTGTATTTAAGAAAGCATTCTACAATTCCACATGGTCATATTGCAAAGTAAGGACTGGAATTTTTCTTGCTGTTTCGGGTTTTTCCTTTAATTTTTAATTGCAAGTGTACATTCTTTCAATTTAAATTTTGACCTCAAATACAGTAACTTCGTTCCAACTGTTATACACAGAATGGAAACTTTGCATTAGGTACACAAAAGCATAAAAGAAAAAGATTATGAAAAGTCATTAGATTAGTACGTCTACACTTATTTTCATGTACTTAATATTTGTGACAAAAACATTGTAACTGAAAATTAATCTTTGACTCTGACTGATTAATGTCTAAGAAAGCTACATTCCACTAAAAACTTATCCAAAAAATTAAAACTCATTCAGGTTTAAACATTTAGCACTTTCCATCACACAAGAACTTCATCAGACCTTCCCAGCTGAAATAAAAAAAACCCTCTGCCCCAAAAATCAAAAAAAAGACCCAACCCCAAGAGCTATAACAGAATTTTAAAGAGCACTGGAAGCCAAGAACAATTAAAATCACTCCAATTTACAAAAACATAATTGCTTACTATATTCCATCAGATTAAGAGTGATGATTTTAAACGTTACGTAGTTCTACTCTCACTTGCATGCATACAATAAACGAGCAGGGGGCAGCAGAGCTTTGCAAACCATACATCATATCAGAAAAAAAAAGAACACTGAATTTCAAAATCTCATTTAAAAATTGTATTAAAAATGTTTCTTTCAAGATTTGTAATCTGCAGAACACACTGGTAACTGAAGAATGGACAAAGTTGCCATCTGTGATCATACATCACCCAATGCACATCAGAATGATTTCTCTGTTCAAGGGGCTGTTTTGTCAGTATGCGTCCCTGAGGAAGGTATCTCTTACTGCCCTCTTAAAATGCAAAACCAAGAGACAATCACTTCTAATTAGTGATGACATACCTTTTCTACAGGGAGAAGTATTTGGAGCAATCTAATGGTGAAGAGTGAAATGCTAATAAATGCCATTCGGTGATGCACCAGCATCACCTTGGGCTGTTCTGCACTTATATTGCTTTTGTGATATAATATCGTTTCTCCAAGCAAACCCAAGACCAGAAGCAATTTGTCTTTCTGAAAACAAAACCAGAAATACAATAATTAGAAAGAAATGAAACATCACTGTATATTTACAGTGTTTACACAGTACCTGCATTATCATTAGCACAATTATGCCACATAAGCTAAAATTGCATAAATGCTGCAAAATACAGAGAGTTGTGTTTATTACCTATGCTTTAGTCCTAGACCTCAGTCTACTTTCACTATTAGTTCTGAATATTTTGCTCAATTATTACCCATTCCCAGTTGCTCCTTCCCCTTTCCTATCTCACTTTTTTCTCTCCCCCCCACCACCTTCATTTCTGCTCACTACACTTTCAAACTTCTGAAATTTTACCGATTTTGAAATTCAGTCTCAATAAGGAAATATTAAGTCCTGGTTTTGAGCCTGCTAATAACGCTTTAGCATAAAATTAAAAAAATAATTTTAAAAAAACCTTCTCAAACCAATTCACAGTAACTTTAAAAACATCACAGAGTTTTTTTATCTCTATTGATTCTCAAAGGAAACGGGAAAACTTTTTTCTTCCTCTCTCCTATTTCAAAGAAATCCATTTAACTGTATTCCATTACCCACCTAATTTGCAGAGGTTTGTTTGTTAGTAGCCTGGAAACAAACATTATCCTACTAATAATAATCAGTATGGTATACATATACATGTTCTGCTGTAGTTTCACAGATGTATAGGCAATGAAATATACTGATTCAGATCATCAAACAAGTAGACAGATATACTAAGCTTCTGAGATTAAATGTTCTGCAAGGAATCTTTAGCACTGATGTGATGTTGATCAATTATAGTAGATTTTCACAGATAGGTAGATTAAATTCAAAGAAAAAATTCCCATTCACTAATAGGTTCTATAAATACAAATATTAACATTGATAAAATAGGAAAGCCTAAAGAAATATTTAAATTAATATTGCAGCTATTATTGTTTTGTATTCAGTGGTATTTTCATGAATTCTAACTCAAGTCAGGTGCATTTAAGACCACATTTAATTTAAGTCTTTAGACGAGTTTCAGTCTGCAGCTCTGGTAGGTTTGTTACATGCCTGAGCCATGCCAGCTTATGCTTTAGCTTTCATTTGTCTTCAAAAAAGTGAGACATAATCATTTTATCTGTTATTCACTAATTTTATAATTCATGTATATAACAACTCTCAATTGTTGTTCAGCAATTTAAATTATTTAGCCAATAGCACCTTAATGCTTTGAATCTCTGCTGGGCCAGAAAAGCCTCTCCTTTCTTTCCCAGTTAAGCAACATTGTTAGGACATCTGAAATTTGCGCAGATCTATAGTTAGTGTGTAGGAAATGGACAGCACATATGTATCTTGGAATTCCAACCCTGGATCTGAACAGTTACCTCCCTAATCTTAGACAGATAGTTTATAAGGAGTAAAGAAAGGGAAAGTTGTTATGTACATCAAATTGGTGTCCAACATTTACAGTCGGTGCTCTTCCCTCAGCTTCCCTTCCCTACATGTGTTTCTCTTAATGGCTGCTTATTTTCTTGAGGTGAAACTCCAAATACTGTCTGGTAAAAGAACTTACATTATAACAAGTGTCATCAGCAGAACTAGTAATAAATTACTCAGAACTTTCAAAAGCACAGCTCAGCAGAAGCTTAGATATATGAATCACTGCAGAAAATGTCATAAGCTTATAAAAGGAGACCAAAATGTCTAACCAAAACCTGAAGAACCTCACCAATTCCAGTGCAAAAAGGCTGTCATCTTCCCAAACATTTTCAGAAATAGCATCACCAATAAGGGACATGTCTTCAACAAGCAATTCAAGAGCTTCCATTGTCACTCTCCTACTGCCTACAAACACAAATGAGAGGATATAGAACAAATATTATATTTTGATATTCAGAAGACACCACTGTAAACAGGAGATTATTCCTCATATGAAATTCTAGTATTTGTATTTTCCTACGTGCTTCCACAAAACTAATGCTAACAGTCCTCAGCCACTAATAGCTGACAATCAGAGAAGACAACAACCGGCCAAAGTTACAATAGATTAAAGCAATTGTATACTTAGAAAAAAATCTGAATTTCCTTAAAACCTATCACAAAATTATTTAAGAAAAGAATCATGAACTTTACTACAGCTGTAGATCTGATTACTGAACTTTTTAAAAGTTCATAATAAAGTCACTAATTTCCCCCATCCAGACAACTGTGTAACTGTGTTACAAATCTTCTGTATATATTACCTATTCCCATTAATCTGCATTTTTGGTATAGGAGTGCCTTTCTTCACAGATTATTTTGTTTGAGATCCTTTAAAAGACAAAGAGATGAATACCCACTTAAGCTAGTTGCACAGTTCTCCATAACAGTTTCCCCTTTGCTTTTAGGCTGGTATTTATTAATTTTCATTTCTTCTTCTAAGTGTCTCTTAATTACAAGGCTAATCTGGTATATTAGTGACTTTTATCCTTTGTACATATTTAAGCTTAACTAGGTGGCCACGAAGAAACTTGGCCTGAGCTTAGAAATCTACAGCCTACATTTACTATAAATACAAATCTCCACCTAATGTCCTCAGATAATGAGAAAACAGATGAGTTAGGTTTCACAAAGAACAAGGCAGAATATCTGGAGCCAGACCAAATATTTTCAACCTCACACAAGTGAGGATGCCAAAACTGTCTGACATCCTAAGGAACCATACGGTGACAGTTTCCCTTAAATATTCAATGTAGTGCAACTGTTGGCTTAGTTACTTGTTGGTGGTATGTTTCTATTTAAAATCATAGATGGATTTCACACACCACCATTGATTTTTCAATTTATCTTTTAACTAAGATAAAAATTCTGTATCCTTCAAAATCTGCAAAACAAAATCTGTTTAAAAAAGATAAAGCTCTACTTGTTCATTATAATTAAATATTACCTTTCTTGTGGATTTTTCTATCTCTTGTAAATTTTACACCCTGCAGAAACCTTGTTCATATACTTGAGGAAAAAAAATATTTCTGTGACTAGATACGCAGTGATAATGACCACAGGCTCTGCAATTTGCAGCTTCAGTGATCTGCTTTGGGTGAGAAATGACAGAGAATGCCAAAAGGCCCTTTTGAAAGCTTGGTTTTGAAAGCTATCCCACAGATTTTCTGTTTTCCATTGATTTTATGCCAATTTAACTTAATAAATTTCTCTATTTAAACCAAAAAAACACTCAAACCAAAAAAACCCAAAACAACCCCCGCAAAACCAGAACCAAAATGAGCCCACACCACTACTGATTTCTTCAATGACTTCACTTACAAGGCAGGTCAGCACAAAGGAAGAAAAATTCCAGCTAACATCTCCACAAGGACATGAATTTAAGCCTAACTAACATACGTGTCATATTGCAAAAAAAAAAGCCAGCAAATTTGACAACAAGCTTACTGGTTTTTCCTTTACTTAGTAATTAAAACATCTCGAATGAAATCTACACTGTACCATGCAAATTGATGATAATGTTCATAAAAATGCTTGTTGATTTTACTAAAGATAACAACCCAAAACAGAACCACATGAGAAACTGTATTACTGTCTCACAGTATCACACTATCTCACAGTGTGCCTTCAGATCACAGGCTTTCAGATCAACAGGAACAGGATAAAAATATTAGTTTCCTTACAATCTGTGTCTCATTACAGCACAGTGGAAGAACGAAGAAGTATCACCAAGGAGAGTTTAAAAAGTGTAAAAAAACCTAAGGGGAAGATAAACAAAGACAGGTCCACTTGAAAGAAAGAACCTTGAAAGGTAGAAAAACTGTCTTTTAACTCTGCAGATTTGAAGTGACAGGCAACAGAAATGGAAAAGATAGAAAATAAATTTTCTACAGTTTTACATTATAAATAAAAGATGCTATAAGTAATGAATGTGCTTAAGACTAATTAATATTTAAATATCACTCTTCTGAAAGGGAAAAACAAAACTTTAATTCATTTTAGTTGGTTTATAACAAAAAAGAATTGAATAATTTTCATACACATTTCATAGAATTTTCATAAGTTGAAGCCTCTAACTTTTATTATCCTAGTCATAGATAGATGCACATTTCCAGCTCCTGTATTTGAAACCCTGGCCACATTTACCAATACCTGTTTTGAATTACATTACATTTTACAGCTAAGTACCATTTTAGACAACCTAGGAGCAAGATGATTGTCCTCCAAAAGGGCTTTGCAATTTAGAACCTCTGTAAATTAAAATCTGCAATCAAACTATCATTACATATGTTCCTTAAACCATTTGTTACTCCATTTGCAAGAGTAAAAACAAGCCTTTCACCAGAATTTTTGTTTATTATTTCTTGAACACAAGGAAAACTCTACGCTTAAACAGATCCTTTGGAGAACACCTTTGTTTAAGAGTGGTTATTTTTTCATCTTCCTGAATGACATTTTATCCTGCCACACCATTTTTCCACCATCCACTAACTTCCTGCCACTCCCAGTAAAAGCACTTAAAACTTCTGCAGCAATTCTTGAAATCAATCAGAAGATTCAAGCTTTGAGACCTGAACAAAGTCTCTAGGAAAGATCTGTTGCAACTAGTCACAGCACATCCGTAATCATCTGTGCCTTATTTATTTGAGGTACTCACCTCATTGACCAACTTCTTATGTATCTTGTAAGAAGGATGGGAAAGATTTCTAAGTCAAATACTTAACTCAAAACTTTCTCACCTGTTCTTAGAAGAGGTATTGCATTTTCCAAGATGGAAACACAGAACTGAGGAAGGCTAAGCTGTTTCATCTGTAATTCCAAAGTGTCCTCATTTTCAATATCTGGTAAGTCAATATGTCCTATGTCAAATGGGGAATGCAGAGAGATTCTGGAGTTTGCATTTGCTTGAGTACTGTTTCCACTTAAAACAAGAAGCAAACAAAAATTTTAAAAAAAGAAACACAGTTAACTCTTGCAAAGAGAAAACACATATGTACAGATGGTAAAAACAGCATCAAGTATTTTCATGACTCCTGCCTTAAGCATATCCCTCCTCCCATCCCAATCTTTCTCTGCTATCTACCAGTGTTGCAGGAAGAGGGGCATTTTGTTTGGTCGTTTTTTTAAATGTCAGAACAAGTAGCATCACAATGCCTCATGTCTTGGCAATCAACTTCAATTTCACTTTGCACTGTGTACTGGAAGAAATACACATGCAATGAATACAATATTGCATGAGAAATATCAGGTGATTTGAAATTCTTTTTTTTTTTATGAAAAAGATCTATCAGTTACTTGAAGCAAGACCAAAAATCAAAATGCTTACTAAATCAAATTTCAGCCTGAATTATACTTACTATATTAAAACTATTCTATACAGCTAGTCACAAGAATCCTTAGAAGGAAAATTAGGAAGCATGAGCTACATTTACTCCTAGGACTACCTTTTCCACTGGAAAACAGGAAGTATTCCCTTGCCCAAGAAAGCCTTAAGAGTGCTATTAAATTATAGACATCTTAATTATTAAATGTTTTATCTATGATATATGATTACATCATTAAATACAGTATATATGGTTCATATATTATGAACAATATATAATGCATAACTGTATTAGTTTTCAACTGTTTTCAATAATAATCTAATTCCACTGTTAGCATTATAATTAATAAAAATCAGAATATATTTTTTAAGTTTTCTTATCCCAAACAATGTTTAGCAATCTTGATTTGCTTTAAAAACCTCTATGACTTATAACTGGGTTTTGGTTGGTTCCCTTCTTAATTATTAAACAAGTTGAAGAAACTGAATTGTGGCATGACTGTTACATTCTATTGTCTAATTAAAGGTAAAATATGCCTATAAGAAGTTAAATCCTGACTGATTAAGAAGTCAATAGAAAACTACAAGCAAAACAGAAGAGTTCACCAATATGTAGTTGGGGTTTGGCTGCACTTACCAGAGGAAAAGGAAGGAGAGGTATCAATCATAAAAACAATTCAGAAGAGGAAAGGTTAAGTTTCCAGGCAGAATTTGAAACAGACAAACAGATAGATTGAAGAGTCTCAAGATCAAAGAAGAAGGAAAAGAACAGTTACATATAGAATAGTAATAAACAAATTTACATTACAATTATGTAGAAAAAGACAAGATTCACTAAAAGCAGCTCTTCCTAATCAAAAATGTCAGAGCAACACTACTGTCATTTCTCTCTATCATATCTTCTATTCAACATCATGTTGTTCTTTATGCTACCTCTGGGCTAAATTATATTTTTGTAAGAAATGAGATTTGTGGGCAGTGAGCAGATCTACTGCAGCACACAGGATGCAAGAAGATAAAGGTGTGCAGTCATGAACAGCTGATAAAACGACCCTATTAGCACGCCCTGGTTTCTAGAAGTCTCATCCCTGCCTGAACTGGTACTTATGCAGCTTTCATTTCTAGAGTGACAGCCTGGTCATCACTCTCTCTTGCACAATATACACCAGCTGCCATTAAGCTGTTAACTGTTCAGCTGCAGAAAATGGCTAGGGCCTAGAAGTCATAAAGCCTGGAATTCATTGACAGTGCTATATTAGCTCCATAATAAAAAATTAATGTATTATACTTAAATAAAAATAACTTCTTAATATGACTATCAAGATGTATTTACAGTTGAACTATTCTCATCACACTCTATTTAAATATACCTAGGAGGTACTCAATCACTAAGCCCATACATCACAGAGACTCAAAAGAATTACCAACAAGCACACAGTAGAGATTTACAAGGACTTTTAAAATCCCACATACTAGAAGACATTGGTACTTGAACAGTAGCTTTAAGTCTTTAAGTTGTGTCATGACGAGCAACAAATCCACACACAAAAACTACATTTTGAGGGTATACAGACAATTTATAATTTCATATAAGAGTCAAGTATTTACATGTTATAGAACTGAAATTTGTTGTCACATTTAACAACAAATTTTAAAGACTTCAACAGAAATCTTTATGCATCATAGCATCTTTGACAATACTATATACTGTTACCTATGGGATGGCCATTCCACTTAAAAGAACTTATGAGGTCATCTGCTGAAAAAAAGAAAAATCCCTGACTTTCCAGCAATAGACTAAATAAATGCTTTTCTGTGTCTTACAAATACATGCACAAGCAATAACAATTGATAGGAAGAGACTTTGTTTAAAATGGTGGCTGGGTACAAAACATGACAATGATTTTACGTATTCTCAACACCACTTTAAGAATGGTTTAATTCATAAACATGATTTGAATCTTCACAAGTTACCAAAGCCGTTGCATCGATGCACACACTGACAAGAAGCTAGTAATCTAATCCTATATTAAAATGTTTTTAACTGAAGTGTGAGCTATTTCCTGTTTCATTCACCTAGAAGATACTGCATCCCAATCTTGACCATCTCCTCTAGGACGCTGAACTGTCCGTCCGATGACGGAGGGCCGAGGACTGCTACTGCCAGGTGATGGATTCTGGGAACGGGGAGCACCTCTTGCTTCTTGACAGTAAGACATAGATGAGTTCTGGGAAGCTGTGCCTTCATGGAACACAAAGAATATATTTTCCCTTAGAAGTATCCATTATTCTGAAAGATACTGCATAGCAAACAGTAGAAGTAATTAAGGTAGGATACGGAAAAAAACCCCATGTAGATGCTGATGACTTAGAACAACTGATCACTAACAAGCAGCAGAGTCTGGAAACCAAATTCCAAGGCAAAAACCACTGAAGATTCCAGCTGAATCATAAATCTTGAGTTTTAAAAATAGAAACAGTGTCTGGGTAAGGCTATTGGACTTGTTGATGTTATAACTGAATTAGCAGTCAGTACCATATTAAGACACCAAACATAGTGGAAATCTTATGAAGCGAACCACACTACCAATTTACAGAAACAAAGTTTTGATTCAATTCAGACAAAAAAATGAAAACAAAAAAGGCCATTATAAGTAATCTACACAATTAAAGCTACAACATTTGAGTATTAAAAAAATTGTGAAGCAGCCCTCATGACCGCAAAATTCAAAACAATGATTAAACTATTTTTAGCCATCAGCATAAAAGAAAAAGTTCACATAGCTCATGAAATTAGTAACTACATTGTTAAGTACTAATAGCTTGAAAGCTTTTCTGAAACTCTGCCCACTTTTATTTTACAGATTTAATTTAGTTTTAGTTAAAAATCGCTCCCCTGCTGACATACAAACAATTGGAGACCGGGAGAAGTTGATAAATGGGGAATCACAGGAAAGTAAAACTGAATAAGTACTTTAAAAGGATGCAAGTATTCCATGTATTTTAATTAACATTAATAGTACTGAACACCATCCCTTTAGCAAAACAATTTCACAAGATTACATTTGCCACAAGGTTCTGGTTCTGTTTTTTTTCTGTCATTTTAGACAACCTTATCTGCAGTAAAAACAACATTATCTCAAATACTTAAAAATACCTACCTTGCTCTGAGGATGAAAAACTTGGATCTCTATGGAAGTTAAGCCGCCTTCTCAAGAAGATACAGAGCTGTTGTAAGCACGACACAGCCTGCAAAGCCAACAGGTGTCTTCCATCTCCTCCAAAAGCCAGGTTTAGAAGAGACAAAAGGCTCTGCAAAGACAAAACCATCCACACCGAGACCTGAGCATTAATCACCCCCATGAACAACGATGCCAGCAAATCTTACACTAAACACGGTACAAAAATGTTTCCAAGCGTTTTTCAAAATCACAGCAAAGAATAAATAGGCTCAACTACCAGTTTATGACTGAATGCAAGACTATCAAGCCTAAAGAAGAAGCTAAGTTTCACATTATATTTTCAGTCAAGTCACTACTTTCCTTTTGGGAGCCCATTAGAGGGTGTGCATCCAACACCCACACAAATTTATCCTATTCAGAAGAAACAAAGTATTTACTACTGATTAGCAATATACATTGTTACAAGCAAAAAGCTTTAAAACCACAATATATAGTTAATGTCGCCTTTCCTATGCACCTGGAGTTTGCATGAAGGTACTTCTGTTTAACTATTTTGTGTAAAAACAAATTTAATCATTTGCATCAATTCATCCTTGGCAAAACTTATACCAATAAAAATTTTAAACTTTATGTGAATTCTTGCCTGTACAATCTTTGGCCTTTGAAGGAAGATCTCTGCAGGAAAATCTTGCATAATCACATCCTGAAGAAGCTCACATGTACTCCAAATTAAACTTTGGTTGTTACTTCTCAAAGAGCTGCAAGTTCATATTTAAATATGTATTAAAATGAAAAGAAAACCAACCAATAATTATTAGCCTGAACAAGTCTTTACAAGAAAGTCATAATCATAACACTGAAGAACCTAAAAGGAAAAAAGTCCCTGTAATTCTGTTGTAATTTCATTTTTTCAGTTGAATTATTCCTTAGCTATATGAATCCTATACACAAAAAAGAACAAACTCAATTCCCACAAGTAAAATTTGGCTCCAAAAAGAGAAATAACTTTATGGATTCTGAATTTGAAATTAAAATAAGAACTACTGGAAATTCCTTGTGAAGCTAGTGATTATCTCAGTGGTATATAGCAAGTAATATAACTCATACCAGTAAGAAAGTTCCTTTCATTACTAAGGTTCATGTATAACTTAAAAGCACTTGCATTACACAAGTGGGAAATTCCATAAAGGGAGAAATTTATTAGCTATTCTCTAAGATGAATATTAGTTAATTATAAGAATCTTTAGGAGAGTCCACTTTTTTCAATTGTTTCAGAAACCACTGTTTCTGAAACCATTGTAAAATATCAAATATGTCCAGTGTTACAAATCTGTGCTCCTTTTCTATACTCCACCATAAAGGAAATTAAATATTAAACCAGTTCTCCAGCTTCAGGGATCTTTCAAAAGGAAAAAACAAACATGCACAAAAAAACCTATGCTAGAAATCTATCAGAGCTCTGTGACAACTCATAAGGAATCCCAACTGCAGAACTCTCCCTTGGGGCAGAGTTCACACACTTTTTCTAAATTAAAAAAAAAAAAAAAAGTCACTGCAGAAACAGTTGGAATAACTCAATGCCTGGATAAGGCCCTGTACCTAAACTTATTGACCTAAACTTAGGTAAGCTACTACTGAGAGTAGGGATTTCCTACCAACTGCTCATGGGGGTAAATATTTCCAGCTTGTTCTATTATTAGCTGAAAGAAATCTTTGATCCACTTAAGAAATTTAAAACACAGACTGAAGTGTCTTGAACAAAAGACCCAAAGACACTGATTTAAACACAAAAACTGGAGAGTGACACTGCCCAGCTTCAGCCCAGTTTTTACGATCCTTTATCAAAAATTAGCTCATTGGGTTATTTACAGGAACAAGCTCATGATGCAGGACAGAAATTTACAGCCACTATTCCTAAAAAAGGAAAACTACAAGGAAATTGTAACGTTTCTATTACTGCACCTTTCATTTGATGAAAGAACATGTCTATCTGTTGAAGTCAGAGTTAGCCAAGGAAAGGTGGAAAATTTCAAGCATTTCACTGCAAAAAAACCAGAGCAGATGTCTTGAAAGATATTTTTTAGAAATATTATATTGTATACATCTAAGGCAAAGTAAAAAACTTATAAACAATATATTATCTTATACAGAAATATATTTTAGTAAATATAGGCTTGTACAAACTCAAATGTTTTTAATGACAGTTTTCAGCAATACCAAAACATCACTAAGGTCATACCAAACCCAAACGAAATAGGTTTATTGAAGAAAGCTTCAGCAAATAACGAACACAGCATTCTTGGAAGAATACTCAATCTGCTACATCATGCTTTCAAACAAATTATAATTTTTATCTGCTACTAAAGAATATTTTATCCATTAGCATGATCTCTAAAAATGGAAAATTCACCTCATGGTTTTACTCTTAAAGCAGTAGAAATTATTGTTCTTTCAAAATTATGACACATAATAACTTTGTAATGAAAATAACTTTAAAGCTATTTTTAGCTTAAAAATTTGTAATGATTATTGTGCAATTCCTAAGATAGATGATATGCTACTGAAAACTCAACTGGTGATTTACCTACAGTAACTGCAAAGTCTTATATTTTAAAATCTAGATCTCAGCACCATACTGTATTTTAAATAAGACACTCTCCTGTGAACTGCTATTAGTATACAGGTACAGGCAAAGACTTGCCAAAATGTTATTGATCCTTGCTTGTCAGTGAAACACTTCATATCATTTGACAATGAAAGCATAACACTGGTTTTCATTTAAATACAAAGCAAAGATTCCCCTAGCACCTAAACCAGTTTTCTAAAAAGTAGAAAGGTACTTAAAGTACTTCAGACTAAGCCTTGTTGAAATAAAAGGTACTTAATCCTTTAAACAACTCCTGATTATGAAGCACAGATCATCCTGAAAACACTGGCAATTTAAATAATTTTTTAAATTGCAGCACTTTCTAATGTACTTTAGATATTCCAAAGAGCTACACTATTTACTAGCAAAGGGAAATATCTATTAAGATGAATGTCATTTTTATAAGCATTATAATTGTAGCTTCTGCGGTGTTAAGTTTCACAGAATAACAAAAGGAAAAAGAAGAGCCAATTTTGCTATCCACATTTGTAATGGAATTCCACCTAAATTACAACTCGAAGCTCTTGCTGTAATTAACATATTCTTCTATAACTACACATACCAACTGTTCTTTTGGGAGATATTTCTAACTGCGGCAGATGACTTCTACTTTGACAAAAATATCCAGTGAATAATTCCTCTTGAGGCAGAACTAAAATAATAAAAAAGGGGTAAGTTTAAAAAATGCACATGTACAAAAAAGAAAAACTCAATTTATTTTCATGCTTTTCCTTAACTACCTCCCTCTTGCCCTTGAGTTTTAAATCAGTTTCCTTAATAGGTTAAAACATTCTCAGATGATCAGAAAAATGGAGTAAAAAGAGTGTGTCAATGTTTATTTTTTTATAATCATATTCTGCAACTGTAAAGGATGCATTTTCTCAATTTTTTTACAGTAACTTGCATACTGTATAAACAATAGCAAAAATTACACAAAATGTATTGGCTGATGGAGGACTGGCAGCCAAATAAATGGTTTTTCTTTAATCTACCCCTGTAGTAATAAAATTAACTTTTAAAAATAATTACTTAAAACCTTTTTCTATCAAACTGCTGTCTTCTTAGGTCACCTGAGAAGTTGCCCTCTTGGATCTATGCATACTGCTACATGTCATTCATATGCAAACTGTATAAAAATATACACAAGAAATGTTAACACTAAAAGCAATATCTCCAGAGCATAATATTTGGTTCAAAGGATCAAATTAGATAATGCCAAGTTACTAGTTTACAATTTTTTCCAGCAATGGAAGTTGAAACAGAAAGAAAAATACAACACTCCTGTTACAAAGCATTAGGATTATTTCATCCACACATGCATAGAATTTACAGTACAAATAACTTCCACTGAGTAGTTTCAGAAAGATGTAATGTAAGAATGCACATGTGAAGACTATTCTCCTCCATATGGTAGAAACATTAGGTAAAAATCTGCCCTTATGTAGGCATAGGAAGGAAAAATAATTAAAAATTAATCACCTGGTACATAGTTCTAGTGAATTAAATCTCCAAGCATTAGAGAGGTGGCAGAAAGCACCAAAAAATTACTTTTATCTCTGTGACTGCACAGTATGAGTGACAGAGGTGTGGTCATTACTGCTACATGCACTGTGTAACAGCAGTGTCTGTCCCACAATAAGCAGGAGGTAATGCATTATGATATGTAATTTTCTCCTCCAAACTCTGTTCTAAAATTAAGGCAGAAGAGGAGAACCAAATGGGTTAGACTACATTAGGAGGAAATGTAAATCATAGTAACAGATAATGAGCTAGGTAACAGATGCGAGCAATAGCACTTCACACATAATGTGACATTTTAAGGAAAGTTTATGTATTTTTCCATGACAAATGCTTATCCAATACTAAGTAGATAGTGGATACAGGGTACTGTAGTTTCAAAAATCATTCTATTAGGATCAACTACTGCCGTTTTCTTTTCCTTTTTTTTTTCTCCTAGGATTTGAATTGCTTTCCAAGCTAAAGCCCACTATACAAAGAACAGCAGCAAAGCATACTGGCTAAATTACAGATTTATTCAAAGTTGGTACACACTTGCTGCCATAAAGCTGTCCTTGGAAGTTGTGTCATGCTCTTTGTACATTACAGAAAACAGATATTCTACACTGAGGAAATAGGGAATTCCATTACAGGAATGACACCAGGTGATTTAGATAAGGTCACACTGTCTCTGGCAGAATCTGATTAGCACACACTTCACTGATCTCTCAGGAATAATTCGCCTGAAAACATCAGCTTCTCATTGCCTTTTCATTTGCTTTAATATAAAATAAATTACAGTTCAAAATATGTAATTTACCTGGTGGATCCACTGAAGGCTGAGACTGAGCTTGATAACATACTGAAGAACCAGAAGGGAGTTCAGCAGGAAGAAAGAATAGTCCATCCACTATCCCATCAATTATGGCCTGCAAGTTTGGATCCACATCGGAGCGAAGCTGAGAGAAGAATTCCACTGCACCAATTCCAATCATTTTCTGGGCAGCAAGTGGATTCTACATTAAGACAAATAACTGACAAAGTTAGTTTGAAGAGTCTTAAGGTCTCTGGATAGGGGCAGGGAATAGAGAGCAGCAGGGGGAAGATGATTACAATTTAGAGAGAATTTAAAATTAAATTTAGAATTTAAACTCTAAAGTTGTATTTTGCCTTTATTGATTTAAACCATTGTGCTGAGGTAGAGTTCATTTTTTTCCCAGTGACTGGCACAGGGATGTGTTTTGGATTTGTGCTGAACATAGGGTTGATAATAAAGAGATATTTTTGTTACTGCTAAGCAGGGCTTACACAGAACCAAAGGCTTTTCTGCTTTCCTGGCAAGGGATCTGGGAGTATCTGGGAGGTTGGGAGGAGACACAGCCAGGACAGGTGACCTCAACTGCCCAGAGGGATATTCCCTATCACAGAATCACAAAAAGGCCTGGGTTGGAAACAACCTTAAAGATCATCTAGTTCCAACATCATGCTCAGTCTATAAAGGGGATGAAATGAAAAGGAAGGGGGAGACATTTGGAGTGATGGCATTTGTCTTCTCCATTATGTGTAAGGGTGCCGTGCTCTCCTGGAAATGGCTGAAGACCTGCCTGCCCTCGGGAAGTGGTGAATTAATTCCTAATTTTGCTTTGCTTGTGCATGCAGCTTTTGCTTTTCCTATGAAACTGCCTTTGTCTCAACCCATGAGTCTTCTCCCTTTCTCTGATACTCTCCCCAGTCCCACTGGTGGGGTGTGAGCCAGCAGCCGTGTGGGGCTTGGCTGCAGGTTGGGGTTACCATACCATCCATCCATCAGTATTAAGGATGGGTTGCTTTTTAACTCTGCATAGTTGCAGCTTAGTGATTTAAACATAAGAATGTAAAAATCTGAGCTATCTAAAGTTTCTGTAACATTTTCTCAAATTAGTTGCACCAATGTTCAAATCTTTACTTTCTAGGAACAATGCAAATGCTTAGCTGCAAATCATGGTCCAAGTTAAAAATGAAGCACTAAATGAGAAACTGAAGAAGCAGAGAAACTAAAGCAGAAACCCAGAAAAAACTATTTTTCTCAACTATCTCTCTGATCCACTTGAAGTCGCTGAAATTGTTTTAATTTTGGTCTACACACAGTGGCGTTATTATTCCTGTCTTTGTAAAACACTCTAAAAATCTCATTGCATGGAGCTACAAAGTCAAATAACATCCAGCTTTTTTTTAGCTTCGCCATTCTTAAAAACATATAGTTTCAAAAAAAAAAAAAGAATGTTAGTGTGTCATACCTTGATCAAACTATTCACAAAATTTAATACTTCCTCTTTTATTGGTACAACTGGGAAATTGAACCACTCCAAAAGGTTACGAAAAAGCGCTTTTTCGTGGACCAGATCAGCATAGGAAATCAAGTTGTGGTCTAGTTTAAACAGAATAGTCTTCAAAGATCGCTCTCTTATCTCTGTCAGTTCATGACCTGCCCAAAAAAAAGGGGATTAAGAAACCCATAAATTAATTGACACAACTCTTTTATTATTTGGAGAAACAAAATATCGCCAGACATGCAGCAAAAAAAAAGCCGGCTTATAAACTGCCAGTATTATGCCTACCAGGACGACAAATATGATTACACTCACCAGCAACAACCTAATCAAATGTGTTTGCATGATTATACAGCGGTGAGCCATTATAAGATATACTGATACAGTACAGTGCCAAATGCGCCTCTACTGATATAACCTGGTGCCGGAACCTCTACCAGAGTATGTTGCGGGTACAGAAAGCTGCCTCGGACTCAACAACCGGACAAAAAGCTACCCAAGCCCACTGAATCGAAAGGCACCGTGCCTGAAAGAGAAGCCTTTGGCGTTTCCTGATGGAAGCTCCCCTAGGGGAGCGCCGCCACCCCCTCCACGCCTGTCGCGGGGAGCGGAGTGGAAGAGCAGCAAGCACAAGAGCGCCGAGGGGCTGCGGAGGCCGGGCAGGGGCGGCCAGCCTCCCGCAGAGCACCGCCGGGCCGCA
>JANPWX010000419.1:3424788-3458936 GCA_024734555.1 Trochalopteron elliotii
GTAAGTCGTTCGCAATCGGTGCTGCGTGCGAAGCACGCCGGGAGCTCTCATCGCCCCCCGGCGCGCCGGCGGGAGCCCAGAGAACTACAGTTCCCATGAGGCCCCGCGCCGGGCGCTTCCCCTCACCCCGCCGCGGAGCTGGGCCCGCGGGCTGCGGTGGCGGCAGGGCCACCTGAAGCTCCGAGTGTCTGCACCTACTTGCGGGGAGGTGCGGCCGGGTGGGGACCGCCTCTCAGGCAGCGAACCAGTGACAGGATGAGAGGACAGAACCTTAAACCACGCCAGGGGATGATTTGTTCAGCCGAGTACGGAAGGGAGACCACTTGAAACATGGCGAGGGACTTTTTGCAAGTGCGTGTAGTGGCCGAACAAGGGAGAATGACTTCAAACTGAAAGATGGTGGGTTTAGATTAAATATTAGGAAGAAATTCTTTACTGTGAATATGGTGAGACTCTGGAATAGGTTGCCCAGAGATGATGTGGATGTCCCATCCCTGGAAGCGTTCAGGGACAGGTTGGATTTGAGGAACCTGTTCTAGTAGGTGGTGCCCTGCCCATAGCAGTGGGGTTGGAAATAGGTGATATTTAACGTCCCTTCCAATGCAAACCATTGTACAATTTTACGATTTACATTTATAGTAATAACGGAGTGCTTGCTGATGTCACTTTGATGTGTCTGACAGCACTCTGGAAATAGCTCTTGCTGACTTGTGTGAAGCAAAGCGATGAGGGGGTGAAGTAGGAGGTGAATCATTAGAGGGTTTCGGTTTTGTTTTTTATGTAATGTAGACTCTAGGACTACATTGCTTTGTGTATAATGCAAGGCAACTTCACAAAGGAGTTTCTTAAGCACGTACTAAAGATGCATGGTACATTGTTGGTCATCTGATCTTGAGGGCTAATATTTTTGAAAAGTTATGCTTGCCGTCATAATCGGAAAAAATAAATTAATGATAAGTGGGCAAATGGTAGACATCGTGTGTATATGTTTGTGAATTTTTTTGCACATAACTGCAGGGGCAAAAAGAAGATGGGCTTGTAATAGATGGGGGTGGGGGGGAGTTATACCATGTATTGCATGAGAAACTACATTATTATCAGCACCCAACAAGTCAGTGCAGCACATGCAAATGCTTTCCAAAGGATATATGTCTCTGTTTATGGCTAATTGTTTCTCCACGTGGTCGCCATCGCTGCTACTCTTTCACAGTAAACTCATATTGATGTCCTCCATCTGCTCTATCAAAATTTTACTAAATTCTTAATTGCAACTCAAAACCATCTGTCATTTTGCAGGACAGTATTTCTATCTGTAGAACAATATAACAAAGGGATATTAAGCTAATTGTAAATGTGCTGTGATTGCTGCAGCAAGGGTTTGTTTAGCACAGGAGGCTGAACTCACATGAATCTATCAGTGCTTTCTCAAGAGCAATTGCAAGAGGAGCATCACTTACTGAGTAAAAATTCCTTTTAGCTGTGCACTGTATGCTCAATTCAATGAAATATGAAGAGCTCTAACTAGATGCACATTGAGCTACTCACATTTCCCCAAACAGGATTGGTGGGAACTTTATGTGACCCCATGTGATGCTTGTGATAATAATAAAGTGGATTTGTATCTCATTTCTGCAGCACATAGAAGGAATTAAGGAAGCAGGCATTTCCCAAAATAAAAACATTTCTTTAGGAGGAAGAGCTACATCATTCAGCTCTATAGGAGTGTTCAGTCTGGGTCCTTCTCACCTCTTTAAATATGGTCAATCTACATAGAAAAAAAGTTTTCTTACACTGTCTTCAGTGTTGGTGTTAGTGGCTACAAAAGCGTTTCATAGAGGAGACACATGAACTCTCCATTGCCAATATACTCCTGCACTGTAATTGTGGCCATTTTGGTCAGATTTTCTTAAATAAAGGCCTAATTAGGTTAAACTTTAGGAAATACTCCTAACCTTGAGAAGCAGCTTCAGTTTTGCTGCTCTTCTTTTAGACCAGAAAAGAGATGATTGTTTACCCAAAATTGATCCAGGGGCATGCTGTATCAGCTGGTGCAATACGTTTTATGCTGTCATGGATCAAGACTGGTAATGAATTTAAATATTTTTATTGCTACAAATAGAAAAGTGATATATTAAGGGAAAAGTGTATATTTCCATAAAATAGTAACTAAACACACATACACAGAGAAAAAAATTCACTAGATATTAAAAATGAAAAGAAATGGTGGATGGGCTCAATAATTATTGCTGGCACTATAACACAACCTAAATAGGGGAAGATTAGTCTCTCATTACTGGGAGCACTGACTCCCTCTATCTGCATCTCCTGTTTTGAACTCACACTAGCAGCTTTGCCTTCCCTCTTACCTGCTTGTTCTCTTTAGCTTGTATATTCCCATGACTGCTTCTGAAGCCAGTTTGACTTCTTCTCCATCATCATTATTTAACATGGGTATCTCTTCTTCCAAGTATATTCTTACTGATCTGCAGTTAAAATGTGTGGGAGTTCCACTACTGGGAAAATTAGTCACTGATCTCATTTACATTGTCCCTTGTTCCTGCACTATGCATAAGATGAACTTTAAAGAGCTGCCTACTCCTGACTCCTCACAAGCTTGGTTTCTATAATTCAAATAACTTCTTTTTTTTATATTTTCTGTGTCATATGGGTTCTATCCCAGTAAACTTATGAAAGGTGGACGAGCAGTGGATACTGCTGTTCATCTATGTGCATGATATTTTAGCATGTAACTGCAGGTGCACAAATGAGGATGGTTTTGTAGTTCTCAGAGTTTTGTAAAGGTTCTTTTACAAAAGCCATCTTTTAGCACTTTCAATATAGGATGTGCTGTAATTTTGAATTTCCCTTTTTTCAAATGTCATACAGAGAGGAGCTTGAAAAAACTTTTTCTGACTTTTTTTAAGAGGCTTTCAATCTTCTTTTTATTTATTATTTCTGTCAGTCATTCATTACAGGATGAAGTCTTATTAACTCTGCATCCTCTTTTCAAAGCTGTCTATTCATAACATTTTTTTTCCTTCCTTACTGCTCTGACTTCTGTCCTTTTACGTTCCAAAAGTTCTCTGAAGATCAACATATCAAAGACTCTATCTGACAGGGACTTGATACCATTAGTGATAATATCTTTATTGTACTTCTGAGCTTAACTGTTGCAACTTCCAGTGTTCTGGGAATTCCCTGCTGTCTGACTTTTCACCTATCTACAGGAGCAGCAACCAAAGAAAGAAACATCAGGCCACGTCAGGTGCAAAAAAACCCATGAATTCTTGGTACCTCTCTGGTAGGAACACCAAATAGGGATTACGATGCCCAAACATCACTGATTGCTAGAGTTAAAATGAACCTTGTCATGTGCCAGCTGAAAGAAGATTGCCAAAAGGAAGGAAGGAAAGCAAAGGTATCAGAGTATTGAGAATTGATGGGGGCAGAAATGAACAAGAGAGTTGAGATGAGATCTTCCCCATGTAAGAAAATTATCCTTGTATGTTAATCTATTTCTCAATCTGCCTCTCAATTTGTTTCAGAGTCCATTTAAAAGTATCATTTCTGGCCCTGAAGGCCTTCCTTGCTTGCTCTCACCCCAAGCTTTCTCATCTTTTTCTGTTCACTAGCTACTATTGGTTAAAAAATATATCAGTATTGGAAATTGAAACAACAACAACAAACAAGCAAACCCCCAACTATTGGTTACCTATATATGAAGTCTGTAGTGGACTTAGTGCACATGCACAATAAAGACAACTTGAACATTTACAAAAGCTGTGTATTTATTGCTTTAACTGACTGTCCTGGGTTGTGGTGTAGAACGTGCACGGAGTATTCTACCACCATCTTCATGAACTGTGGAAACCTATTGCTGAAGCAGCATTCTTCCAGACTCTCCCCTCCCTCTTTCTGTTAGGGTGTCTTTTGTTAAGGTGTCCTCTGCTAATGGGTCTTTTGATAACGTGTTTTCTGTTAATGGCCTGCTGATGACTTACAGATAACTCCCACCAGGAGTTATCTCCTGTTAATGGGCCATCAAGGACCCCCCTGTATGACTCATTATTCCATTGTGAGATGCTCCACCCAGGGGGAGGAGCCAAGCATTCTCACCTGCATATAATCTGGGATCTGGGACAATACGGGGTACCTTACCCACTGGATCTACAGAGGATCAGAGCTACCAGACCTTTCTACGGGATTGCTGCTTCCATCATCTTGCTCAGGTTGTATTCTGACTCTGTCAGGGGTCTTTTGTATTATTGCATTTATTTTATTTCCTTTTTTTCTTTTCCTATTAAATTGTATTTCTGACTTGGAGCCTCTCTCTAGTTTTGTTTTCAAACCATCACATACCTGTGAAAAGGTAATTAAAAAATCAGATGAGAGTAAGAAATGCCTCTCCAGGGGGCACTGATCTTGTTGCCTCCAAGTGATGACCACAGACACTGCTGGGGGAGAGCTGCCTTCCCCTGTGCGAGTACCCTGTCCTGCCCAGAGACCACAACCACTCCCTTGGTAGGTCAGTGGGCACATCCCTGCCTGTGCTTCCAGTGTCTATGGGCCTGTTCCCCATTAATTTGCCTAACCTCTTCTTTCTGGCTTTACTGATATTGTCTGCATTGACAACCTCCTCTGCCAACAAATTTTGCAAGTTCATCACCTGTATTTTTATAGGTTTTAAACAAATATCATGGAAGAAAGTTTTTCTCACTTAGGTTTCTTGAAGGTCTTCTGTTTTGCAGTTCATGGTACATATTTATATTGATATTGACTTACCAAATATGATAATCTGTATGAAATTAAATTTTCTAGCTATTATTTAAATGCAACTGTTTTTTCTGCACCACTCTATAAGTCAATTGCATATCTCCATATGCAATTCAGCACAGAAGATAGATCCAGTTAAATGGAATATTAAATAGGAAAACAGAGAAATTAGAAAGTCTCACTAGGGAAGAAAATATAAACAATAAATTAATAATATCATAAATGAGCTTCCAAATTTGCATCTGCTCTGCTGCAAATACAAACATTTATACCACATATTTTGATTCGGCATTTTGTACCTGATTTAGAAGCAGCAAAATTCAGGAATTACATTAAAATACCTGTTGAGATCATGTCACAAACTTTAAGATAATGCAATAATTATATGCTATTCCTGGCTGCAGAAAACACAAAAAGGAAAAAAAAAGAAAAAAAAGGGTTTATATACGTGGCTTCACTGGCATTAAAAAAAAAACAAACTTTTACTAAACTGCTATCATCCTACTGATTTAGAGTGCTAATTTCAGGATCTTGGTAGTCAGTGTGATGGTTTGAAAGCAAAACTAGTGAGAGGCTCCAAGTCAGAAATACAATTTAATAGGAAAAGAAAAAAAAGAAATAAAATAAATGCAATAATACAAAAGACCCCTGACAGAATCAGAATACAACCTGAGCAAGAGGATGGAAGCAGCAATCCCGTAGAAAGGTCTGGTAGCTCTGATCCTCTGTAGATCCAGTGGGTAAGGTACCCCGTATTGTCCCAGATCCCAGATTATATGCAGGTGAGAATGCTTGGCTCCTCCCCCTGGGTGGAGCATCTCACAATGGAATAATGAGTCATACAGGGGGGTCCTTGATGGCCCATTAACAGGAGATAACTCCTGGTGGGAGTTATCTGTAAGTCATCAGCAGGCCATTAACAGAAAACACGTTATCAAAAGACCCATTAGCAGAGGACACCTTAACAAAAGACACCCTAACAGAAAGAGGGAGGGGAGAGTCTGGAAGAATGCTGCTTCAGCAATTGGTTTCAACAGTTCATGAAGATGGTGGTAGAATACTCCGTGCACGTTCTACACCACAACCCAGGACAAGGTATCACAAGCATCTTCTTCCCTCAGAAATGTAATGCCAAATTAAACCAAACATTGGCGTGTTTCGGGTTTAGTTGGTTTTTTTGGGGTTTTTTTTATGGGGGGGAGGATGTTTTGGGGTTTTTTTTGTTTTGGTTTGGTTTGGGTTAGGGGTTTTTTTGTTTGCTTGATTTTTGGTTTTGGTTTGGTTTGGTTTGTTTTTTCCCAAAATGAAATGGCTGGATTAAATGGCCATGAATTGAATCTGCATCCACTTCACAGAAAGAGCTTGCGATGCAATGCCTAGTGTACATAACTGCATGGCTTCACTTGGGGGCACAATGCATTGCACAGGAGTTTTGGCTCAGGGCACATAATTGCCACATATATTTTCCTTTTTATGAACAAGTTTACGGTTATGTCATTTAAAATTAATAAACCGCTGATAAAGTCTTTGATGTTGTTAAAACATCCTGCATTTTAGTTTGTATCAGAGCACTTCTCTACTACTTTTATATAATTTACCACATGGTTTACTGCATTTGCTTCATAAAGACAGTTTATTATAAAAGGACCTGCTTCTGTAGTTTATTGCTTGGATAATATGAAACATCTGAAGATGTTTTACAGTTCTGGGAAACAGTATATTCTTGAGAACTGTAAAATTGTCATAGAGGTTACTCTTCTCTACTTATACTAATGCTGTACATCATTGCAAAGGATAAAAAACATTTAAATAATGAGTTTTTGGATTTGAAAGATACTCACATTTTAGCCCACATTATGACATTTTGTTTTTATTCTGATGTAACTGTATTAAATCACCAAGACTAAGTCAAAACAGGAAATAATTTCTTAAAATACTGGTGAAGTAGTTATTTTGTATCATTAATTTATGGACTTGTAAAAACTTTGGGTGACATTAATAAAGCTCAATATGATTTTGAATATTATCACTGTTAATTAATAATAATAGCATCCACAAGCTAAGTAATACTCTTTCTTTACTTCAAAAAGTGAGTTTTGCAAACTCATGTCATTACCCTACACATCACAGCCACCTAGTCATTTTCACAAGCTTGGCCATTGTTTAACTTCAGAAGAAAAATAAAGCCAGTGTTTAGTGCCTCATATTTATTGCTTTTCTCCAATATTATTCTTCTTTTAGAATAAATAAATAACCAAATAGGAGATTCTGTTTCCAACCAAGATTCTTGTCTTTTCAAGAATCTACCGCATTTCTCAAAATTATGGTTCTCATCACACAAAAGAGAGGTGGCCTGCTCTTCATGCAGGGGGGTCGTATGCTTCGAACACTGTAGATTCACATCAGGCAGAAATGACAAGAGGGAAAAAATTATTGAAGTAACTCTTGTCGTGTAAATTGTGTCCTGGCTTGAGTAGGGCCAGTTTCTCAAAAGAAATACTTGAACAACAGTGATTGGACTGGAGATGCAGTTGGAATTACACACTTTATGTTCTCAATTTTTCTAGCTTTTGAAAAAATGTTGAAAACACAATAGTCATATGCTGAAATATTTGACAGTGGAGTTGGATGTTCTCCATCTTATGTTCAATTCAAAAGAAATACACTGAAAAAATTTTCTGTAATCAAGATCATAAAAATTATTAAAATATTTGTATTTCTAACTTAAACACATTTTTGAAGTGGGGTATGCATGGATTGCAGATTTTTACTTATTTTTAATAACTATTTAGAGACTTATAAATATTACCCCTAACACAGATTTGATTTCTAGATTTCTCATGTGACCTTCCTAGACTTTGAAACTGGATCTTGGATTCCAGGTATATTGCAATACCATTCTTTGACCTTTAAGTATTGCTGTTGCTGTTTCATTTGTTACTGCATGCTTTTATATAGGCACAGTAACTTTTGGAGATTAATACTGCACATTGATCAGTTGGTGTTTGTGAAGGCAGCAGAAAATCACGTGGCTTGTCATTGCCCACAAATCTGACATCATGACATCTGCAAGAGCTGTAATTGCCTGAATGTTCTTGGACAGTAACATGAACAATGTGAGACTTCTCAATTTTTTGGCAAGCTTTCAGAGCTTGTTAAGACAATTAAACAGTCTTGGAAAAATATGTACATTTCTTAATGACTACAGAGAGATCTTTAAGATATTTGTTGCTGATAATTTCATCTGTAAATTGATCTAACTTGTTTTATATAATTGTCATTCAGTTTTATTCTCTACATGTTTTCCTACTCAGTTGCATATCTCCAATTGAATTGCTAAAAATTGAAGACTGTCTGCTGCCGGGTTTTGAATGGCAACTCTTAGGTTCTTTTTTTGATCCTGTAAGCAGTCTTTCAAAAGAATAATACTGAAGTTCACCTGTAGCACTTGTCTAGTGTATGCAGAAAACCTATTTTATGTACTAAACTTCAGTTCTGTCTTTAAAATAGGCATTTTTCCAAATATCCTGAGAACATTCTTCAGAAGTCAGTTTGAAAATGTAACCATATGTATGCCTTCACCTAGTGATATTTTGTTAGTGAACTGACAAAAATAAGTTTTAGCTAATGTCACACTGCTAAGTCAGAATAGCTGCCAAACAGTGAGCTGGATGGACTGTATTTTGCCTCCAGAATTAACCACAGGGCTGATTATTAGCAAGATCAAGTCTCTGCAGTCTTCAGTGGCAGTAGGCAATGACTGACAGAGAGCAGAGGGGAAATGGTCTCGTTTGCAGGTAGCTGAATGCACTCTGTTAATGTACTGGCATGTATAGTCTGAGAGAATAAATGAGACATCGATAGAGAGACACCCAGCAGAGCTGTCAACCTGTCACTTTTACTATTTTTTTTCTGATCATAATTTCACCAGGTTAACATGGTAAGTATAAACCACAGAAATTTCAGTTGCACTCAGTGAAGAAGAGGTCATATGTTAGAACATTGAAGCTTTCTTATCAACACTACTTACATTTCACCAGCACTGTGGGTTTATATATCTTTTTAAATTTCATTATTATCTGTGTATACATGTCTGTAGAAGTAATACAAAGAAAAGATTTCCACTAAGCCTGTCTTCACCTGTCTCTGATTTCTGCCTTCTTTTAACTCTAACTTTGCCAGGTCTGCCTAAAGGAGTCAACTGTCTGATGGCACGCATTATCCAAAGATTTGTTTTCAAATATAGGCACTTTTAAGGGATGTTAATAATCTGAAGTATTCATGAGCAGGAAAATATGGAAAGCTTTCTGCTATTGTCAATGAATTGGTTTTCAAAGTGTAAATGACAAAAAAATATAGTTTTTCAATCCTTGCCAATGCCTTTTTTTTTGTTTCATATAGGAACACTTTATTAATAGCATCCTAAAGATACAAGATATATGACACATGCTGGGCTAAAAATATTTTTATTCAGTACGGAATTCTTTACCATCTTAGTTCACACATTCATCTATAACTAGTAACAAATTTCGTGTAAAATATGCATATTTGGATGAAACAGTGACAAAACTATATGATGTTTTAACTTTAATTTTTTCATAGAAAAGTCGTTCTGTTTACAGGTAGTATTTAAGTGTTCCAAACCCCCATATTTAGTGAAGAAGAATACACTGACATTTTAATTAATAATGTAATGGTGACGCTAGGAGAGCTAGCATTGCTTTTGTTGGACAGTGTTTCTCTTCTTCACTTTATGGAATAGAAATCTGCATTTCCTTACATTATGAGATTTTTTTGAAGGTTTTTTGTCTCATTTTTTTTAGTTTTGATTTGGTTGATGTTTCTCAGGTTTTTTTTCTCAGTTGTGGTTTTTTAGTGACTTAATTCCTGTATATTGAATGTAGGATGTAGCAAAAGGGCCACCTAGCTATATATACACCTTCCCATTGCTAATGTCAGCAGCAGAGGAAAGAGTATCCCAGTATCTGTCTATAGCTTTGTTCACTGCCTGAAGGAAGCAGATGTATACTTATTTCTAAGAGAGACATTTGTCACAAATACATGCCTTGAAATTATCTCGTTTCTGCTAGGCAAATATTCTCCACAGATACTGGAGGACACCTGGATTAGACAAGTGTTCTACAGCTCTTTTCATAAGAAGACTGTGTCTGATGAATGTGAATACTGTTTCCAGTGCCAACAGGTCTCTCTTTACAATTTAATTAGCTCTACAATTAAAAAATAGCTAATTTCACTAAGAATCCATTTGAGCTGTGTGACCCTTTCAGAAAGCAATGTGTAGATTCTCTGGGACTAGTGCTAGATAATTGTTTGTCCAATATGAGCCAGAAATCACTTTCTTAGATCTCAGTCTTGTAATTCTCTCAAGTGAGGGGTCTATTACTGGCTCCCATTTTAGTAGAAGGATGGCTGTGGGTTCATATCACCTCGCTATTTATGGATGAAACAGCATTTAGGTGGTGATGCTTCAAAGTGAGAGGTTTGGTCTCAGATTTTTCTTCCCAGCTTTCTCTTTTAGCTGCAAGCCACCCATTTAACCATCTGAAAGCTGTATCACTGCGTAGCTATGTCTCAATGAAATGACAAGCTGTTGGCTAGCATTTCTCCATAAATGTGTGCAGAGGAATGAAGAAGAATAGCATATTCTTCTGTTTCCTTATTTTGCTCTCTTCAGAACTTCATCTGTTTCATCAGGACCTGACAAAAGTGATCACAGAAACTTGATTAGTGGCAGGCAGCAGCCTTGATACGGTTCAAGCAATGATGTTGTTTGTACCCAGATGTCAGCAGAGATGGGCTGCTGTGGGAGAGGGTGTGCACAGCTCTGGTGAGGGCAGCAGCAGCTGCTCCGTGTGCACTCCCAGCACAACAGGGAGCAGTGTTGGGAACTGCTATTACCAAACATCTCATCTTCCTCACTGCTAGCATGAGGTCAAAACAGCAATCTAGCCCCAAATTACTGCTTGATAGGTTGTACACTCCAAAATGACATGATCCCGCTCTGCTTTAGAAGCGGCATATTTCTGTCTGAAGCCCAGCTGCAGCCTCACCACTACGTGTTTATACACACCCATTAGCAGACACATGGTTTTCATCGCATGCCAACTAATGAAGATGGGTTTTAATTAAAAATATTGGAGGGGGGGATGTTTGTTTGTTTGGTTGGTGGGGTTTTTTTGTTTTTGTTTGGTGTTTTGGGTTTGTTTTTGGTTTTTGTTGGTTATGTTTTTAAAGGTAATGTTCCAAAAGTGCACCCCTCTGGGCAACCAAGCCACTACACTTGACTTTCAGTGCAGGACAAGACTGCTTTTCTTTGCTCTGAGGACTGAAGTACTGCAGAAACACAACTTGGGAAAATGGGAGACTCAGATGTGCAAAAAGATAGAAGCATAATTTAGCAGTCACATCAGAAGATACTCAGAAACAGCGGAATCATCATCAACTTCTATTTGGTCACTAGGTGTGTTATCACAACTGACTGTCTTCAGTGGGGAGGGAAAAAAGAAAGAACAACAAAGAAACCCCCAGAAGCTGGCCATTTGAAAACATTTTTCTCATCTATTAAGCCAACTGTTGTCTTTAGTTCATTCCGTAATGTTTCAAAATAGTTTTTCAAAATAATTGATTCATACTCCAGACCCCTGCTTTTCCTTCTACACCCAGCCATCACTGAGGCAAGTAGCAAAACCTGGGACACCTGGTAAAGAGCAACATAGAATTTACTCCCAGTCCATAGTAAGAAGGAAAATTGATTTCCTGAATGTCTTCTTGAGGAATATTAAGAGAAAATTTAATGAAGTAAATTACTTCACTGGTATAGTATCTGTCTTAAAACAAAGTGCTAAGGAAAGCAATGCATGACCTGTAACACTAACTTTAGTTCCTGAACGTCTGTAGATGTTCTACAAAGTATCTTTTTAAACACAATATGGTGGATCAGGGCTCAGAGTTTTCATAAGAAGCTAACAGAGCTAGATATTTCAATCCTGTTAACAATAAGGGACTGGACACTCGGTGTTGCCAGGCAGTTTTGTAATATCCACATCTAGAAATTACGAATGAATGAAAGTCTAGAAATACTTCCAGCTCATTTTTGCATTAAAGAGAAAAATGTACTGTCTAATATTTATGAAGATTTTATTTAGCCTATTTCAACTGTTTCACTTCTGTAAATATTCTGAACTCTTTTTTCTTTTTTTTTTTTAAACTTTATATTAGTAAAGATAAATCTTTTTCTCGGCATTCTGTTTTACATGCTTACATCTTCATTCCTGACAGACAACAGACTCTAACACCCTCTATATATTTATCGCTGGGTAGCATGTTGTTTGTCTCAAAGCTTCTTCCCCTGTGCAATTTATATATATATTCATTTTTATTCATTTTCTTAAAACATCCATTTCTAAAAGCTTTTCTGTCTCTAAAGAAATTCAGGATTAATCAATGTGATTTTCAAGCTGTAGTACATAAAAGTGCAAGCCCACTGACATCATTGCAAATTACACACCAGCCTAAGGTGTATATTGGTTATTTTTCAAAAAGAACCTATTTTTTTATTCTTAGGATCTTAGTTTTCCTCTTTAACATTTTGCTGGCCTTTCAGAAAAATAGAACTGTCAAATCCTGATATCAAAATGCTAGGACTCAGAACAGAGGGAGAAAAATATCTGTCAGTACAACTCAGTCCCAAAATATTTTTGGTTTATATTTTATTCAGATCAAGTCAGAAATAATTTAAGCAATAGTTTACAACTAATTTTAAAAATGTTTTCCAGATCTGAGGCCTTATATGATAAACATTCATGCTGAAATTATTTTACAATTACCAGCTTCAAAAAATGGAGCTAAGTAGGGTGACACTGAGATAACCCCAGCTGTTCTGCTACTTCTAAGATAAAATGATATATTACAATAAAATATACAGTTACATTTATAATTCTTTCTGAGAGAATGAGCAGTAATTCACTACTGAAGAAATTCCACTGCCTTTATAATCTGTGCAGGCTTGTGTGCTCTCTGAAGGAGTGCCACTAGAAATCCAAAAAGATCCTGTTATTAAATATTTCATCACAAGTTATTTGTTATGGATGTGACAGTTTTTATAGTTAGCACAGCAAGCTATCTCATTCAGCAACACTAAAATGTCCCTTTCTAGAAGAGACCCAGTCCTCAAGTGTGAAAGATTTTTAAGTAAGACTTACAGGAGTGAAGGTGCAGACACAAAGTCACAGATGCTTTTTACTAGCAACACTCTGCTTATCCTCCAGCCTTAAGTCCGGCTTTTCATTCAAAGCCTCCTGTCTCTAGTTTTCACTTTCTAAAGGAATCATTTTAGTAGTTCCCTCTGCTTTAAGTATGTTGAGAAGAGTCAAACACAGCTGTTGGCTGTGTATTTGACAAGGAGCAAGAACAGGAGGGGATGTCAGGGAACCACATCCTGGCTATGGTCTCAGGCAGAGTCCTGAGCTTGAAGGAAGCCTCAGGGCTCAGCTTAGTATTTGGTCAATTTAGGAAATACTTGCCTCTCCTAAGCTTTCAACAGCATTACACAATTAACTTGGAATTTGAGAGAGCAGGGAGACTTCCTCTTTAGATGAAGCATCCCACACTGGGCAGAGCTTTAAATAGATTACCAGGTTTAGATGGGGTGCTCACGCAAATGTTGATCAGGTATGATAAATCCTGTCTTTGTATCTTTCCATGACACAAATACAGCTAGTGGGTTTTTCTCTCTGTGTTACTCTTTGTTTAATCTGAGATGTTAACACTGCAAATTTTTATCTTTGAAAGATTCTAAACAGTTTTGAAGTTTCAGGCTGCAGTTGTAAAATAGAGTTTTCTGAAGCTGACGCTCATTCTTTTGATAACAGATGAGTCAGAGAAGAACGTAGACATGGGCTTCTTGCCTGTAAACTTGTATTAATAGAACTTCCTTGTTTGAGAAAATTGTTCATAACTTCAAAAAAAAAAATACTGGCCCAGATGAAGTAAACACTCTTAAGTGCCCGGATGTGACTCGTTTTGGAAATAAAAGGTATTGATATTAGAGAGAGTTTAAACTCAGCAGTGTATCAGAACAGCTACAATGAACAGTGCAGCATTTCAGGGTGCATTTTAGTGCTTGTTCCTGGCAAATGGCATGGAAAAAATTCTTGAAAAATATAGAAAGACACAAGAAGGTACTGTGGATTTTCAGATATATTATATTCTATAGTAATAAGTTATACAACTATAACTTGCAGTTTGGCTATAAAATTATGACAATTAAAGAAAAAACGAAATATCATCTTAGGAATTATGAGTGATCTAATTACAGCTAAATCAGATAGAAAATGTCTATGCCTAAATTGCTATTTTATTTGCATATAGAGGAGCAGATCAAATTTTTAAAGAAGGTCAAATTTTTAGAGAAAGTCTGACCCTTGGGTGGGATAGAGGCCCTCAGTGAAGGCAGAAATACAGTATTTTTAGTTTTATATATTGCCAAAGCACTGAAATAGATTTATAATTCTGTGGACGGGTTTATCCTCATGCATCACTGAAATTGCTGGCACTGTGACTTGAAACACTGGAAGGGCTGGCCATTAAACTTACAAAAGAGGAAAAGGAGATAAAAATATGGCTAATCATATTCATTATATTACACTTCTTCCATTATTTGCTGTATATTATATATTTTTAGAAAATCTGATGTCCCAATATTTGTTCTTCCTTTTCCTATTTTTTTACATAGAAATTAATACTCTAAAATTCTTGTGATTTTATGATTTGTAAAATCACCATTGGAAATCCTAAACATATGAGAAGGTCCTAAATAGTAAATCCTAATGACTATGCTGAACTACATTTATATAACTGAAACAGAAAAAATTTCCCATTGGTTTTCGCCTTAAACTTTTCCAGCAAGAGAGAGAAGGACATAAAAGTACTGGTAGTAAGGCAACTGGTTGTAAGCCTTTCAGTGGAGACTTTATTACCTGTACTCTACTACATATTACTACTTGTAATAATTCCCATACACATGTAGAGAAAAGACAGCAAAACTAGGGGAGAGGAAGAGCCATGAAAACAGAAATGTTGTTTTCTTTATTTGTTACCTTAGAGATTATGTAACTCATTTGTTATGCAAAAGTGCTGCATGTCCCACACACACACATCAGTGTGCCATCAAATTTTGTGGGGTTTTTTTTCTTTATGATTAACAACTTAAAATAGATTAATTTTTCTTTTACATGGAGATGTTCATAATTTAAAGCCAAACTTGAAGGGGTATATGCTACAAAAGCACTTGGCTCAAAATCCATGAAGTTTTATATATTGAAAGCTATTTTATAAACAACTGCTGAGTCACAGAAAATGATGTAAATTATATACAGAATGAATTTACAAGATCAAACAGCCCATTTCTTGGCTGTTACATTTTTTACACTCTCTAGTACAGGCCACTTGGTTATCAACAAAAAGAGGAGTTAATGTAGTCTGACTGCCCCTACTACAGATTTTGCATTTAAGTGGGTATAACATTCATGCTTAAGATTTTGCTATTTGAGGTTAACTCCAAAACAACTAGTGTCCTCCTACCTGCTTCCCCCAATTTAATATAGTTTAAATGGGCATCTTCATGTCATAGCACATACCCTTTCTGAAGATCCTGGGATTTTACAGCATTTGAACCAAAAATACTCTAAATAAAATGCTACACCAAAATCAATCAGTTGTTATTTAAATAATATTTAATTGTCTTTAAGTATGCCTTGTGAAAAAATAAAACATGAATAGGCATCTAAGAAGGCTGAATTTAAATATACCTGCTTCTCAATATAAACGTTCTTTTTTTCTTTTCTTCCCCCATTACCTGGAGCTTTAACAGCTTTGAACCTCCTGATAAACTGAATTCACACCTTTACTCCTTTCTCCCTGCAGGCTTCTCTCTGTTGTTTCTTGGGAGCGAGGCTCTTGTTCTCCACCAAGGACTGGCTCATTTATTTTAGATACTTCTGCTATTAATGCCAGCAGGTGTGGACAGCTGGGAAATCGATGCTAACTTCTTGTTTCTTTCTTTGTGTCTCAGTCTATTGGCCATTGGCATAGATCGTGGTGTAGTTGGGCTACAACAAGGACTGTCCTAAATGGCACATTGCAGCAGATTTGCATGAATAACAGTAACAAGCAGCGAAGGCTCACAAATGGCTTTGTTTGCTAATTTGTAGTGTGGAGGTCAGATATAATGGAATCTGACCTCCGAGGGTAAGAGGAATTGCCCATATGCTGTTCCCAGATCCAGAAACAAAAGCTCTACACATAAAGTGAAACTATTGTTAGACCGCTGTTACATGGAGAACACTTGATTCTTTATGTGTTTGTTTGTTCTGTAAGCCATTTTCTCAAAACTTGGTTACATTGGTGCAAATTGCAACCAAGATCTGCTCTAACTTGGAACCTCTGTCTCGACCGAGATTAAAAAAAAAAGAAAACATCAACAAAAAAGGGACAAAATCGCTAGGGGAATTTCTACAGACCAGCTTTGGGAAAATACTTTTTAGTTTGAATCGATATTAACTGAAACTCTATTACTCAATGCATAGAAGTTGTTAGTTGCAGTTTATAGAATTGTGTATAGAATTTGAACATCAGAGGACATAGTCAGTGACATAACTGTAATTATCAAAGTGTATCAATACTGACAAAAAAAAAATTTCAAGTTTTACAAAGCTAACTTTAAGCTACTTAACACCAAAGTTGACTGAGAGTCACTTAAAATTCAGAACAAATTTAAAGATTAATTGGCTTTCCAAGCATTTGTGAATTTGTTGTGAACTGCACTGAGTTCTTGATTTGCTGATAGAAGAAAAAATGTTGTTTCATTTTCATTCATTGCTTTTAAGGTATCTTGAAATAGGTGAATGTTTTTTCAAGAATTTTTGTTTTAACCTAAAGATGTTACAGACCATTATTCTAATTTTAGGTAAGAATCACCAGTTATAAAAAAAATGAAACTTGAATATCAAGACTTGTAAAATTGCATATTTATATTTTAACTTTGTTGATTTAGTTCTTATTTTTTCTGTTTAAGTCAAATAGAATAACATTTTGCTTATAATCTGTATGTTTATATAGATTAGATCTTTGATTTAATATAATGAGTTCAGATGTCTCTGTTTCCTATGGATAGTGCTGGACTTTATTTTGTACATTACTATTACAAAGATTTTACCATGGTCTTTGACTTAGCTTCTTCTATTATGTGTGTTAGGGTTGTGGACATTCCTTTTCTTCCCTGTTTTCTTACAGAGAATATAGGTTGGACAGTGTGATGGTTTGAAAGCAAAACTAGTGAGAGGCTCCAAGTCAGAAATACAATTTAATAGAAAAAGAAAAAAAAAAAAAAAAAAAAAAAATAAAATAAATGCAATAATACAAAAGACCCCTGACAGAGTCAGAATACAACCTGAGCAAGATGATGGAAGCAGCAATCCCGTAGAAAGGTCTGGTAGCTCTGATCCTCTGTAGATCCAGTGGGTAAGGTACCCCGTATTGTCCCAGATCCCAGATTATATGCAGGTGAGAATGCTTGGCTCCTCCCCCTGGGTGGAGCATCTCACAATGGAATAATGAGTCATACAGGGGGGTCCTTGATGGCCCATTAACGGGAGATAACTCCTGGTGGGAGTTATCTGTAAGTCATCAGCAGGCCATTAACAGAAAACACGTTATCAAAAGACCCATTAGCAGAGGACACCTTAACAAAAGACACCCTAACAGAAAGAGGGAGGGGAGAGTCTGGAAGAATGCTGCTTCAGCAATAGGTTTCCACAGTTCATGAAGATGGTGGTAGAATACTCCGTGCACGTTCTACACCACAACCCAGGACAGACAGAGAGAGAAAAGACTTGTCAAGCCTGTTCAGAATTTAGATCCCTCAATATGAAAGCTTCTTTTTCTGAGAAGCTTTTAAGTTTACTTTGAATTTATGAATAAATCCTTTGGATTTAAGGATATCAGAGAAGCTTACCTTCATTTAATAGGCTAAATACAACTGGGCAAATTTTGGCTATTAGCAGCCTATTTGATACTGACATTAAATAAATCAGTGTTTAATAATGGAAATGTTACCCAGACCACAGGCACTGATTCCTTTGGCAAGGTTTTCCAGCAGGTACTTGAGAACTTGCATCGTGTGAGGGGTGTGACACACAGGATGAATTTGCTGCCTTTTTTATTAAAGTTGCCCCACAGTGCTGAGAGGCAGGTGAAGGACATGAGTTATTTCATACACACAGAATGAAAAACAAGCTGGTTAAAGGAAAAAGGCTGGCTCATACACTAGCTTGGACTGAATGGGCCTTTGGCTGCCTCTCTGCCACCCCAAACAGGCCTACAGGAACCACGGAGGTGTTATGACTTGAGTTTTTCCTGTTGCTGTTTTGCACCTCTTCCAAGGCAACATTTTTATATGCACCTTCAAGTGAGAGTGAGTCTGAGTGATTATCCTGACTTTCCCTGTGTCTGAATTTCAGGTTGAACATCTGCACGTCCTTCCCCTTGTCTTCACCTGAGGCTGGAGATGCTCAGGCATGCCTCAAAATCTGGTCACAAGTGCTATCCAAATTCAAAGATGGTCATGCACAAACTGACCTGTGCATACATTACTCGTGTGAGATCTAGAGCTGACACCAGCAATGGCTGTGCCCCCCAGGTTTCAGTCAGAGTGCCAATCTATTCACTTGTGTGCTGCTGACCCCCTTGTGCATCAGGCCCCAGCTCGTGCTGGGTTTAGCTAAGGGAGCACTGAAGCAGCCTGTCAGGTGTAGGTGCCCAGGTTTTGGCAGCTGGAGGGCTGCAGGGGTGGCCTCTCTGAGAACAGAACAGAACAGAACAGAACAGAACAGAACAGAACAGAACAGGGGCTTCCCCACACGACCCACAGTTCCAGCTGGCTGCAGCCCACTTATTGCAGGGCACGGCTCAGCCCCACAGCCAAGATAGTGGCTCCTCTGGGAAAGTGCATTTAAGAAAGGTTAAAGGTACGGCAGCTGTGAGAGAGAGAAGAGAAAATGTGAGAGAACCAGCAATGCAGGAACCCAGGCCAGAAAACGAGGGGGTAGAGGTGCCCTAAGTGCCAGGTCAGAGATTTCCTGCAGTCCAAGAAGATCATGGTGATGCGGATTGTCCTCCTACAACCCATGGATGACCTCCCCCTTCAGAAGACAGCCATGCCCTGAAGGATGTTGAGAGAGGCCAGATGAGGCCAGGCCCCTGGCAAGAACTGCAGCTTGGGGTGGGGGACCCATGTTGGAGCAATATTGTCCTGAAGATTGTACTCGATGGAGAGGACCCATGCTGCAGCGGTTCTTGAAGGACTATGTCACATGGGAGGGTCCCCAGGCTTAGGGAAAGAGTGGGAGGAAGGAGGAGCAGCAGAAGAGCTGTTATGGACCGACCTCCCCTCTGGCAACAGGGGAGGACGTGGAGGAATGACGACTCAAGGAGTTGAGCCTGGAAAGAAAGGGGGAGGAGTAGGGACTGAAGGGGGTGATGTTTTCCATTTTGGCTTTGTTTCTCAGAATTCTATGCTATTCTTATAAAGTAATAAATTAATAATAACCAAGTTTTGCTCATAACAATTATTGGTGAGCAATCTCCCTGTGTTTACCTCAGCCCATGAACTTTTCCATCTAATTTTCTCTTCCTGACCTCTCCAGGAGAGGGAATGAAAAAGGAGCTGGGTGGGCACCTAGCAGCCTGCCAAGGTCAAGCCACCACAGGCAGTCAGAGAAGTCTGTATCCACAGTAACTCGTCCGATTGACTCTCATTTAAGAGCTATTTCTTGCAGGAATGTTGGATATTACTTTGCCACTGTAGTTTTCCATTGGAGTACCACAGTGCTAGACTTCTCTGTGTATCTTGTACAGCCATCCCATAGCAGGAATCTTTTTGGTAGCTTTCAAACATTAAAGTCTTTACCAAAAGGATGCTTGGATGAAACTGTGGGTTTTCTGAATATGGAGAATTGTAAATTCTGCTCAAGACCTATCTTCCTTGTATATGTGATCCTAAGAAACAAAGAAAATTGCTTTATTTGTTTCAGTGTTTATTCTCACCCAGTTTATATAAAGAAAAACACAAGAGCACTGAAAGTATCAGTTTGCGGCACCAATTTTCTATAAAATGAGTGATGATGTGAGTAGAAGGATTAAACATTTAGATAATATCTTTGATAAAGGACAAACATAGTACAGACAGTCATTACTTATACAAATTTTCAGAACAAAAACATGATGCTTCTCAACACTGAAGGAAGTACAGAGGTACCGGATTTCTCCTGTCTGACTGATGGTTCCTGTCTTGAAATTCTTCCAAAGCTGTATCCTCACTTTGTGTCTTAGGCACTTCATCAGTGGGGCAAACAAGAAATTAAGAAAGTTTCTTCAGCAAAAGAGCAATTTTCTCTGGCAATTTTGAAGAAGACAAGAGAAGTTCTGTTAAAAAAAAAAAAACAAACAAAAAACCGCTATGAAATGGCCAGCTGATGAATAGAGAAAGCAAATGGCCTCTGGGTAACTGGAGATTACCAACTCAGCTAAGACTTCTTTCCTGTTCTGTGGTACCACTGATTTCATACTTGTGTCTGATGTTACTGTTACTCCTAACTTTCATTTTTACACTGATGGGCTTTCTCCAGATGCCACTCCTCACAGTGCTTGATGCAACATGAGGATCTCTGAAATGAAAAACTGCAGTGATCATTGTCATGCAACGAGAAAATACTGTGACAAACTCTCCAGGGACTGAACAAAGAAACTCACTCTGTAACAGCATCATCTAACAGAAAGTGACCTCTGCCAGAAAGCAGACTGAGGATGTTGGTTTGTCTTCTTTTCATTACTATCTTGACAGCAGGTGGAAAAGAAAACATTTATGATTATAACAACAAATATGACTTTGAACATGGTCAGATAACAATGCACTTAAATTCTTAATATTACCACTTTTGTAATGAAAACAGCATCCTTTTCGAACAGATAGGAAAAACACACAACGTTGAAAACTGGTTACAAAATTTTGTGATAGTATTTTACAATTTTGCAGAATCAGCTCTCTTTTACTATATATTTCTTTAAAATGGATGATATAAATTAATTTGGAATAAAGTAGACTTCCTGTAAAGATTTAAGAACTGTTCTGCACCAAAAGCTGCCAACCACTCAGTTTCTTTGCCTACAAAAGACTTAACTGCAACTCTTGAAAGAATCTGTTGTGAGGAAAGCAGGTATAGCCCTTTAGAAATGAAAGAGCTGAGTTACTTTTATCTATATTTGACTCTGTGCTTCAATTAAAAAAAAAAAATTTAAAAAATTTCCAAACCTGATTTGGTCTACACTGTGGAACTTCCCCCACAGTTCTATAAGAATTGCCAGGGTGACAGCCTGAGGTAATATGGTTGCCAGATGTCACACCATTAGTTAGTCTTAGACAGAATAGGTATAAGTAGAGAGAAGCAAGACTTAAAATAACTCGTGTGATGTTTTTTCTGCCAATGCTCTTCCAACAATGTAAGTGCTGTTTCTTATTTCATAGTGTTAGGTGTGTCTCAGTATTTTTATTTAACAGAAATTAAGTATTTAACTCAATTTGTAGTTGAAAAAAACTGTAGTCTATTTATCCCATACAAACTGTGGTTTTAATTATCGAGCTTTTCACAAGAAAAAAAACCTTTGACCACATCAGATCCTACCAGTGACCTATGATTTCTTTGAACTGAATATTTGTGCGATCACTTTCAGATATATTTGTTATCCATTTCACTTTAATATAATGGGTTCAATAGAAAGTACTTTTTTTTTTTTCCAAGAAGGGGCAATAATTTTTTCAGAACACCTCTCTTACCTTTGAAAGTCACTTTTGATACTGGGATGCACATAAATCATTACCTCACTTCATTGGCTTTTGATGCACATTTTCTACAGGTCATTCTTCACAGAATGAGTGCTATATATCTTTAGTAGTGGTTAGTTGTTCTGAAACTTTCAGAGAAACTGGAAAATTGCAAGTAATTTTCTATACTTTTGCTTTTGTTCAGCTGTCTCTCCTGGACTGTGTATTCTTATTTCTCAAGTAAGGTTTAATACAAGGAAATATTTTATCTGCTAAAGGTTTTCTAAAAGTTACTCTTCATTAGAAAACAAAGTAGAGCAGATTAGGGTTTTTTTATATAAGGAAATCAGTGATGCAGTAAGAAGAAAATAACTTGTACAGAGAAATTAATATACATGGGAAGTATGTATATATTTATATATGTCTGTACATGTATTGTGTTTGCAAAGAAATGCTGTTCTTTAGAGTGCTGTATTCAACTCATTGTGTGCATCTGTATACACAGGTGAAGGGATAAAAACCCCATATAGCAGTATCCTAGCACACAGCTACTGTTTCCCTCTGCTTGGCAGCAGAGTGATGGAGGCCAAGGTCCAATACATTTCACAAGGTGGCTGGTGCTGTTATGTCAGTAGACTCACGAAAATACACAAACTGCCTGGTATGGAACAGATGCAGCAGAAAATGCTGGACTGGAAGGCAAATACGTAAATCATTATATCTGATCACCAAAACCACATCTAGCCATCAGTGTTTAATACAGGAAAGCCTATATAAACATCCATTCCTCTTCCAGCATGCCCTCCAAATCATCCTTAACCAGACAAATGAGAAACTCCAAGCACCAGGAACAATAAAAGTTGTGGTGTTATTGAACAGTAAATCTGAACTTTGAAATAAGGAAATGAGTAAGACTGACTCCGTAACATTTAAAACTATTAAATATTATTGCTCTTTGATGTGTTCAAGTCTGGTAAACTATGTATAATAGTATCATTCACCCTTAGACAGAGCAGCATCATTAAAAATTCAGGTCAAAATAATAAACAAATTACTGCATTGCAAAAAGTAATAGGGAAAAGGAGAATAGTCTTGTAAATAGACTATTCAGTGTAATGATGAGGAAAGTAGACCATGTAAAAGACCCTAGCAGACCACTACATGTAAGTAAATAGTTATTGTATGCCAGTTTTCATATGGTGTTCATTAGAAAAACAAAAGAAGTGCCTCCAGCAGTTTTTCCTTAGAAGAAGACAATACAGCTTTTGTCTTTTGAATCTGCGTAAGAGAGTTACAGGCTGGAGAAAACATTCAAGTTTCCCCTTTAAATTAATGATATCTAAAAATAAGAAGAATGAAATATGTTTTGATTATCAGATGAATGTTAAATTGTAAGTAACGCTCTATTAAATTTCTTAGAGAAAAATGACCCTTTTCAGATGCATTGCCTATTTGCTTAGGGCAATCTTGCTAAGAGACCTAACAGTGAATTATCATATACAAATTAAACTTTGATATGAAAAGGGTCCTTAGAGAGCTGGTGAGAACTCTCTGCATATAAATAGTCACAATATGGTATGGAAGAATCTAGTTACTAATATGTGAAGCAGTGTGACTTGCTACAGAGAAATAAAGTCACCATAGTGATTATCTTATATGCCAGTAACCTGAAAGTTTTCATGGCAAGGCATACTTTCACTTTCTGTTGTATCAGTGAGTAATTAGTAAATGATTGGCTAGAAACAGACTTTCTGGCAGTACCATTTACTTTAATTTCACTGCAATTAATCCATTTTCATCAAAAATCAGCCACTTAGCATAACTCCGCAAGCAGACTGGAAAATCTGAAATCACTGAGCATTCCCAGAAGAGTCTTCCTCTGGTATAAAGTGAACCATCCAGAGTAATTATTTTGATATTTATGAATGAGGTCCCTCCTAGAATCTTTATAGGATTTTTCTTGTAAATATTTTAGAGCTCTAACTGAAGATAAGTTCAAGAACCAGAACAACAGTCAGCTGAAAAAATACTCTGAAAAGCTATCTGCTGCTGCTTCAGTCCTATTGAACTTTGGCCAAAGCACAAAGTCTTCCACTCATCGTCTGGTTGTCTTATCTATTCATATTGTGGTATCAGTAAATCAGGGATATTGTGCACTAAGGATGTGGTTTTAACTCACACCCACCTGGTGTGGCTGTGGACTCTTGGGGCACAGTGTACTTGCCTTTTCCCTCTCAACCTTGGATTGGACCTAGCAAATACATCATTTTGAGCTGGATCAGCATGTTGAACTGTTGGAAAACTATCCCACCTCCTTCCCTGGCAGGCCCTGAGTATGAATAAGGGATTGAACTGATCTCCTGAAGCAGCATGATCTTCATGTTTAGTGCAAGGGAAGCATCAAGGACACACTACCTGGAGTGGAGAATGAAGAGATGTTTGTGGATTTGACTGATTGAAATCTATTTGACAAATCAAATCTAACTAGTTTCAAAATGACAGCCCTGCTTATGGGTCTTGGATTTGCATTACACAAAGTATGGATTGGGCAGAAATAAATTGACCACATCTCCTGAAGGGTGCCCTCCTCTCAGCCTGACAAGTGCAAGTTCAAGAAGGCGCTGCAGACTCCACATCACAGACAACATACAGGCCCAGTTACAGTAGTATTTTTGTCAAATATAAAAAAAAATTAGATTTCATTTCACTTAAACAGATAATCCTAAAATTCTGCCTTCATCACTAACTGAAATCTGAAAAGTTTCCTCTCCCTGACTGCCATACATGTTGTGTATTATCAGACACAGAGCTTCTCGCTGTATTCAGTAAGACTGGAAAAAAAAGTAGAAAATTACTAGCCAGGGTTTTGATAATGAAGACTAAAAAGAGAGAAATTTAGTCCATTGCCAAACATCTTAATGACACATGGGTCTCATCAAACTAACTGAACTTTTTTTGATTCTCAAGTTTGCTTGCTAAGTGAAATAATATTAATGTAATAGTATTACTCTAAAAAGTCCTTGATTAAGAGTAAATGCACTTAAAATAAAATGTAGTGATAATGAGTATCATAAATCTCACTGAAATTATATATATATTTAAGGGCAGTTTTTTACTTACAGTGTTGAACCTGAATGCTGTGGACAAAAAAGTGGAATTGTACAATTCGTATTTATGATACCAGTACAACCAAGAATGAGCAACAGCCAGCAATAATTTGATGCAATGATCAATAATACTAAAACACTTCTCAAAAATTTAAAGTATTAAATAGAGCACTTTTACAAGAGTAATTTTGAGCAATTTCCTCTTCTAATACAACAAAAATAGTCACTTCTGTTTACATACATTTGCTTTTGCTGTTCCATTTGCTAATTTTGATTTTAATTTTGTTTTTTAATAGCATAAAAAAGAAGTAGTTTGATTTCCTCTGAATCTGAACCTGGAATGTTTTAAAATGAAATCCCACTAATTTTGTCTTTACATTTATTACAGGAATGATTTAGCATTCAGTAGTATACATAAAACTACCATTCTAGTTAGCATTCAAACAAGAGAAGCCACAGTCATCTTGAAGTGAACACCAATTTTGCTAAGGATTCACATGGAATAAAGACTTGGTTTCAAGTTTTCACATATGAAAAATTAAATTCTGATTGATACGTAAGCATCTGTCTTTACTTATCTACATATGAAAATTGCTCCCACTAGGTATATACTTATATGTAACCAATATTTAAATATTTTCTTATTTTTATGAAAAAATGCGTTATCATTGTGAAAAAGGTAGTATTCTATATTTTTCAAAGTGTTCTATAACTTCCTAATATTAGTGCTAAATAATACGTTTTTAAATATCTTTGTTTCACCATCTTTTCTTTTTTTCAGATGGGAAAACCAGAATTTTTATTATTTTTTCTGCATGATAAAATGGTCTTTCTGGTGTGCAAATAGTGAGATTTCATAGAGCTTTTTGTAGCCATTGAATACTATTTAAATCAATGTTTCTCAATTCATGCACTTCACTTTTGCTAACAATCAAAACTTCAGCTTTACGATGATTAATGTTTTCCATACTGCCTATCAACATATTTATAAAACCAAGAATATGTTTTATTCACAGCAAAGACATGATAGAGATGAGTCATAAAAGAAGAGAAATTCTGCATTAAGAAAATCCAAACACAGAAAGAGAGGATGTTTTTTCAAAGGCATGGAAATCCATGAGGCACCTAACTGATGTATCTAAGTGCCCTTCACAACCTAGAAAATCTCCCATGAATGCATGCTATTTAGTAGAATGCCATTGCTTCCATCAAAGCATTTTCTTTTCTGCAGCAAAATTTGAAATCCAGATAAAATATGATTTTTATCCACAAAAGAGACTGTATTTGTGTATACACTATATGAACACATTTAGCAAACATATTAACCTCCTTTTTTTTCCTAAAAGAATAGCCTTATTTATCAATTTCAGCTGAAATACTTCAGTCCTGGAGTTTAGGATTACACTGTTCTTTGTGGTGCCTTTATCAACATTGATTTTAGTGGTGTATGAAGATGCACATTCAAGCACACTACATATGCAGTGGAAAGAAGATGCTGCAATGTTATTTACATCAGTAATAATTTCCAGCTTTGGAAGAACACACTGCATATTCAGGAATGAGAGCTGTGATATGATCTTCAGCATGTGCACGTTACAGTCACTGATTCTTTCTTTCACTTGTTTTCCAAAAGATGCCTCCAGTTATATTAACCTAGAACAGAAGGGTATGACTAAAAAGAGTTTTGCTACACTATAAGCAACAGCAACAAAATTTACTGCTTCATAAATAAAAAGCAGTGAAATCCTTAAGGGATCCAAAAAGCTTTTGTGGATGAAGAAGGATTATACAAAAGAGCATCCACTTACTACTGCAACTCTGTCTTGGGTCGCCGAGTAGCAGACAGATGATCTGACAGAGTATTTCTAACTCTTACATACTGAAAACAACCTAGACACCCAATCACCATATGAGGATTTTTCACATTTTCTGAATCTTGTTCTCGTTGTTTTCAAATGTTCGGTGTGCCTTATGTGATGAATTTGGCAAACTTACTTCTGGAAAACAACCCAAATTTAATGAACTGACTCAGTGTGGTCTACACTTGCATAGACATCCTCGTAAATGCTCTTGGGATGTTTTTGAAAATGATATGTAGAGGCACAGGTTCCTAATTAGGCTGGTTCCTAATGCACACAATGCCATTTCAGGATTTTACAGTGATCTTACTTGTGACCAGTGTCTGTTGGAAATGCCCAACGTGGGCAAGGGGCTTTTCCACCCTGCATTGCCAATCAGCTTCACCCCTACTGAGAGATCAGCACACATGTAAAGAACTGTAACTGAAAACTCTGATTTAATTGAGAAAGTAGGTTACAGGTACAACACAGCTCTTAACATCAGTATTTTATTACTTGTTGCAATTACAAAAGTAATAAATGTTTTGTGCCAAATTGTAGAGGTTGGTACTGTTGACTTCTTTCCAAGAGGTAAGATTATTCATTTTTGAGAACAAACATCTTTAAATGTGCATGTTTAGAGTGCATTTAGAAACAAGTTCACCGATTATGTCTTCTGAACTATCCACTTCAGAAAGCAACTCATTCCATATTGGCTATGTAACAGATGTCAGTTATTGATAGTTTTAATTTGCAGTTAATGAAGACCATGTTTGAACTTGTGACCTAAATGTGAGAAGTTCCATATGTACCTCTGTAAGCCATCTAGATTTAAACATTGCTTCTTCAACAATAGTAAATTTTATTATAAAATGCTGTGAATTGCTTGACTGATACAGCCCGAAGTCTTCTTTTGAAATTTATTTTACTTGTGTTTTATAAATATAAAAAGTAGGGATTAAAATTATTTACAAACTCTGTTGAATTAAAACTAGCAGCTGCAGGTACACCCTCTAATGATAAGATCTTGAGAAACAAGAATATCAGAGTCATTCCTGATCTAGCTAAGAGTGCAAGGATAAACACCTGAGAAATGAGAATACTGAAGGAGCCGTGGATTTAGGTGAAGGCAGAGAGAGTTCAGAAATCAAGGGAAATTGCTCGTGGCAACACAGGCAGAGCCTTACAGTGTTGGGGTAAATGTGGATTTTTTCTGTGAACTGGAAGGGAAGGACAATCAAGGCTTGACAAGAACTGCTCAGCTGGTATTGTGAAATGACTTCCTGCAACCCTACCTCCATTTTAAGGGGCTGGCTTGTTTGTTTGTTGGTTTTTAGTATGTTTCAGCCCATTAACTCAGTATTTATTGTGCTTTTATGCATGTTTTTAAAAGGATATTCTTAAGAGGAGGACGGAAAAGAACCCGTTTGACCTTCTTTTTCATAACTAAGGAAATGGCTGCAACACTTAAAGCCAAAAGGAACAATCAGTTGTAACACAGCAAGTAGAACATTAATTTCAAGGCACACCTGCTAGTACTGTTCTCAGACATTTTCAAATTTAATATAATCCTTTGCAGTGAGCATTCTGACCTGGCATCTACACTTGACATCCTTTTATGTGGTCTAAAGAAGTCAGTATGATTCTTGAGGTCAACAAACTTTTATATTTAGGTTTTTCAATAAAATTCTAGCTACATCTGTATGCTTAGTCCTCATATAACTCAAACAACAGCGGGCTGAAGAAAAACTGTAAAATAATAATACCTCAAAAGTTTCAAAAATTATTTATGCCTGTAAAAGGAAAGGGTAAGTCATCTTGAAAATCCTTTTTCCTTTTTTATTCCTTCCTCTATTTCCTCTTAAAGATGACAAAATAAACAGCAGCTTCTTTTTTTTTTTTTAATTAGTCCTGCTTAAGAACAATAAACTTCTGAAAAATAAAATTGTTTATTTTTAATTTATCAGGTTTAGATCTGAAAATTTTGGGGCACATATTTGTCATGAACTCTATCCTGAAAAAGCACTTCAAGTGCAACATTTTTTGGACCAGTTTCACTTCCTCAGACAGAGAAACCAGAAAACAGAGCAACACACACCCATGTCACAATCTCAGTCAAATCCCACAAATCTGATTTGATTCTCCAGGCCTATGGCAAAACCATGACCCAAAGCTCAGAATGTTTAAGTGTATTTGGTTTTGTTTTGATTTGTCTTTGGCACTTGCCTTCCAAAATGATTGTCTTTAGGTGAACTCCTTGGGCCAGTTGTAAATACTGAAGTAAGGCCTAAAAAGCCAAGATCACGAGCTTCACTGTAAAGAACAATTAAGATATTGAATATAATAAATCTGGCTGCAGGGGAGAATATAATGTTCAAAACATAATTTTTTTTTAAAAAAAAAAGGTGTGACACTAGTAGCCATCAAAATTCTTACTGGATACATACTTTACATTTTAACAGAAGAAACACTACAAGTTGAAGAAGGAGGTCCCTGTGAAGTTTTTGTTTTACTGTTATATGAAAAATACATGACTTTAGCTTTCTGTATATATTATTTTGATGAACTAGTATGGGGAAACAGATGAAACAAGGCATATGTGCACCAATGCATTGGGTTTGAGAGTATAGGCTTCATATATTGTCTTTGTTAGCTATGTCCTTCTCCAGGTCAAAGTCCTCTGTGCTGAGAAGTTCAGATTGTTTGTGTCAACAGTGATTATACAGATGAGGTCTGAGCTAGGACAAGTTCTCCACCTTGCCTTTCTTTCTGAATCTCCAAATCTGCATGGCTCAATGCAGACCTGAACCAGATTACAAGCGAGTGTACAGGCAATATGGGCAATCAAGGAATAAGATACACAGGCTAACCTCACTGTATAGAGCTATTTGCAGCCAGCTATAGTCATGATTTACTGTGCATCTTTGTTGACAAGGAAAGTGGTATTTTATTTCTTTGACTTTAACAGGAATCAATTTGTGGGGCCCGAATTACCCTGACTATTCAGTTTTTGGTGCACAAACAATTAAAATTACTCCTCCCTTTCTCTATTACTCAACAGATTAGTAGTCCCGTTGTGCTATGATTTGTAAGTAGAGAAGTCATTTTGCTTTACACTGTTTTCTACCGTAATGTAATTGTTAGAAATTATATAAGCAAACATTGAGCTGTGCTCTTGCTAAAAAAAATTAACAACTCCTATCATCAGTAGGAAACTTTGCAATGAATTTAAGAATCTTAATTTCAGAAGTACCCATCAATAATTTTTAAGTTTATTTCCTCTTGAAATGACATTAAATGAAAGAGGTGAGAGTGGCACTCAAAAATAGGTGTGTTTTAGAAAAACATCCAAATAAATAAGGACTGGTTTTTTATCCATAATCCTAAGAGATATAGCATATCACAACATAACCATGGCATGAAGCAGAAGCAATAGCAGTACTCTGATTAAAATGTAACACATTATTTTTATGTGTGATATTTCTTTAGTAACTATAAAAGAAGAGGTCTTAATTCCATCTATACCTTAAACTAACTCAGCAGTGTCAATGTATGATGCCAGTTTAACTCCAATCTGAAACAAAAGGTTTGTCTGTGCCAAAGAACTTCCTGTGTACCTCACCTCATTTTCGTGGGTTTTTTTCATAACAATAGTATTAAACTGGCTGGAGGGGAAAGTCCTTCCAAAAAAAAAGGAAGAAAACAAAACCAACAACAACAACAAAAACCTTTGAAAATATTTACTTAAATTAATTTCTATAATAGAAATTGAATTTACCAACAGAAAATATGCAAGACTCTATGAGAAAATAAAGTGGAACAAAACAACCTACAGTGTCTGAAAACCATATGTGATGATGTGATACATAAGGATTTCTAATACATATTATAACACAGGAATATAAATATACAATATTATCTAAAAATACAAAAAAAGGAACACATAAATTGCACATAAAAAAAAGGAGTACTGGAATTAAAAAATCAGAACATTAGGCCACAGTTACAAAAAATGACCAACAATTTAGTGATTTTGTATATGTGGCTTTCCTTAAAAGCATACAATTTTTCGAGGCCATCTGAACACTTACTATCTAAGAGGTCAAGCTGCTGTAAAGCATTACAATAATTTGAACATTCTAGCAAAATGACAACAAATTCCCTTTCTGAAATACACAGAACAGAATGGGAAAGGAAAGCACTTGGGTCCTTAAAATACAATCACAGTTATATGCCTGCAAGAACAATAAGACAAAGGCACTAACCTCCCACCATAATTCAAACCAAAGAGCCAGGGCCAGGGAAGGTGTTAGAAGGCAACAATAACCTAAACCAGGCAGGTAGGAAGCAATAAAAAATAGATATAGTGGATATAATATTGGTTTCGTTGTCAATGAATGCTCATAATTTAAGTTTCTGACCTGTCCCTCTGAACTACAGATTTGTATATACACATTTTGATCTCAAAAATAATGAAATAGTTTGTAATCCCACTTTTGAGTATAATGAGAAAAAAGACATAAGCATATCAAAATAGAGAGTGCATCAACATGCAACCTCAAAGTAATTAAAACTGGGAATAGAGTTCTTGATTTTAGAAGCTCCCAAATATAAGGAAATCAGATATGAAAGATCTGGATTTTCTATTACTAAGACCTTTCTTGTTCTCATCATTTTAAAAAAGCTAGTAACTGTGAGGCAAGTCTGATAGGTGATACATACAGAGAGCATTAAAACAAGATGCCTGAATGTACGAACAGCCCAATTTAGTTTGATATGTGTTTTTAAGCCAAGAAAAACTCATCTGAGTGATCCTGCTTGCATTCTGCTTGACTGCCATCCAAGATGAAACATCAGTAGCACACTTAAGTGAATTCAGACTTGGTGATAAACTGTTGCTCTCACTGGGATGGGGTTGTTTGCTGCCACATTTTGATGGGAAAAAGTCTATCCTAAACATGAAGCTGTATATTAAAGCTGAGACAAGCTGAGAGCACACTGGTGGAAAAGAATGCCACGTGAGAAAAAAGGCAATGATTCTTCTTTATGTCATGATTTATTGTTAGAAAAATGAACCTCGAGATTTTGCCACCTGAGCTAGCTTAGAGACCAATGAGGCCTGGAGCCACCATGAGAAAAGTGGGCAGAAGTCTACATGGGCAGAAGGAGGGGAGGAGATGGAGAGAAAATGAGGAAGGTGAGTACTTGGAGTAGTGATGCTAATTTAAGCCATATTTAACATCATCCCTAGTGAGAAGAAAATTAAGGTATGGAAGACATGGAGTGGATAGCTATCAAATATTTTGCATTACTTTTCTTCAACTTTCCTGTCTATCAGCTCAATTTCTGCAAAAAGCTAAGTCCTTTGATTCATAAGACTGACGAGGGGGCAGTTTCAGACACATGGAAACCTTTGGTCAACACATGGGCTGGCAAACCTCATCATCCAGACTCAAGTGGTTTTTAAATAGTTTGGGAGATTGTAGAATAAGATTTTAAAGACAATTTTAAAAAATTGTCTCATATGCAATGTAGACGACTGCAAAAGTTGCCTATGGTAAAAGCTTCCTGAGAGCAAAATGAAGGACAAACATTTTAAGCCCAGTTGGCTTCTTCACGTACAGCTGCTGTTGTCCTGCAGCTGCTGCTGAAAATACAGCTTAAGTTAATACTATGTATATGTGTCAAGCATGAACTCCAGCAGGATCCTGAAAATAATTAATTGTTCAAATACTTGTATCCAAAGGAAAAGAAGGCCCAAGAAGAAGGTAAGAACATACATATACATACGCAAACACGAAGAAAAACTCCGTGTTTGAGGAAATTACAGAACAGCACAAAAATTAAACCAAAATTTTCCCAATCAGAGCCTTTCTTGCTCTCTCTTATTCCCCTTTTTAACGAGGTTGCTAGACTTACAACAGTTCATCTAGGAAAAAAGAAAAAGTTTGTCTTTTGTTACTTGTTTAATTTTATTTCTTTCTTTGAACACCACTGCCCACCTAGAAAGTAATTTGTATTTTTCATATCAACAATATTGGCTTTACAAACAAAAGTTAAAATCCGTAAGGTTTCATGTGATCTACTTGAAGCAATTCTTAGCTTTGTTATCCCACTGATAATATGTAATCATAATTGTAAAACAAACAGTTTTAATCTAAAAACACTTAACAAAAACATAAGTCATTTTATATATAAGTGAAAAAGCCAAACTTTATATTTGAAAATAAAAATTTCTTTCTACAGCTCTGATTAGAGTCATCATCTTCTGAAATGGTCCTGGCCTGCCAGAAACTGAGGTTGATTAGACACATAGGGAAGCATACAACCCTTGGATGAAACTCAAGGAAAGTCTTTAACTTTGTATAAATGCTTGAGGTATAAAAATGTGGATGCAATCAGGGCACAGTCTGACCTCAAATAAGCTTGGCAATTAAACAAGTCGCTGACCTTAACTCACAAACACCTCTGATCTCATAGAAGAATTCAAGCAGAATGTGCATGAATATTGTCACAATCTTGTGTTTCAATAGATTCTTTTTAACCTTGAAATCAGTAGTTTCAGGGTAAGTCATACAAATAATCGTACTGTCATGTGACTTCATAGCTAAGCAAATTATGCTTATCTATGCAAATTGGGTTGTTGATTTGAGTCAGTTATATACTCCACAAGCAGGAAACAAAGGTAGTATTTTACTAACTCCACATCAGTCAGCAAACACGACTTGGAACAACTTTTAAGAGCCGTATTGTCCATACATTTTAATTCTTCGCCCCCTGCTAGTCGCTTCCATCAGTCTCACACATCCTAAATTAAGAATTATTTTGTTGCTCTCGAGTTAGAATTTCTTTTTAAAAAGAGACCAGAGAAGAAGCAATCAAAGCAGTCTGCTTGCTGCAGTACAACTGATATGCCTGAAGTTTAGTGTCACTTTTCTCGAGGAGATCTGTGAAGCAGAGTTGAGCACAAAAGTAAAGCCTGTTCTGGCGCGTCGCTTTCACGCCAAGGGAGGTGTGAGGCAAGGTGAAGCGGAGGAGAAATCACCTCCCTCCCTCCCTCCCTCTCCCGCTCCCTCTCCGGCGCAGCGGGGCCTAGGGGGGAGCGCCCATGGCCAGGGCAGCGGGGGGCGGCGGAGGGACCCCTCTGGCCGGGCGCTACCAGCGAGGGGCTGCCCCCGCTAGAACCGAGAGGGGAGGCAGCTCCCTGTGAACTTGGTTGATGAGCTCCTGTAGCCCAGCGGAGCGGTCACACACGCGTGGAGCGCGTGGGGGAGCGAGGAAAGGGCCGGGGCTAACAAAGCCAGACCACCTCTCTGCCTCCATTCCACCGCGGCTGCTGGCCGCCCCGCAAGGGTTTCCCAGGAACGAGCCCGGGACGAGGCGCCCAGACCCGAGTAAGGGAAGGGGCCCGGCTTCTGCGGGACAGACGGGCCGCAGAGGGCTGGTGGAGTCCGCCGGGCGGCGGGGGCGGCCGGGCAGGCGGAGGACAGAGCGGGGATACCCGCGGCCCTCCTGCCTCCGCCGGGCTGTGCG